>CM060170.1:31472086-31511445 GCA_020352615.2 Yoshiicerus persimilis | reverse complement strand
CTTTGAAGCCACGTCTTGTAGGATCCCTGGCAACTTCATTGTGAATACTCAAAAAAGCGACTTTGAACTTGCATCTGGAAATCGTATATGGAAAGCAAGTGCTTATAATGGTGACTTGACTGATTAAGTGCTTGCAAAAAAACGCTCTTGAATAGTTGTTGTGCGTCATAATGGCAGGATAAATACTACAGCAATTTGCACATCATCCTTTTACTCGACATCTTTAAGTTTCAGGAATTCGGATTTTGGTCACTGATATCTCTGGTTCTTGTCCCAGAGTAAGTGATGCAAGAAACCTGTCATTTGAGGAGCTCAATGTCATGTATAAGAAAATACTTTAATACAATGTCCTGTCTGTTCGTCTGACTTTTATGCACTAAACGTTTGTACGGATTGAGATCTTCGTTCAAGGAAACCATTTTTTGTAGGTGCAGAGGTCTAAGAGGAGTACAGATTTAAAGTTGAGGTTGGTCAATCCATCGGTTATTCATTTACTTACTTTTCTATATAGTTATTCTTTATTTAAGTAATTGGGTATTTCAAATTTTATATAATGTTTTATTCCATAAAATGATTTTGCGTTTTAATAATTTTAATTAATGATAAAAAGGAGTTTCTAAAGTCAATGATAAATATTCAACGGTTATCAACAAATTTTACTAAACCTTCTACAAAATCTTTAAACTATACCATCTAGATATATACATTCTTTTAAAAAACTGTTCACCACTCTAATTTAATTATTCCTGTGTTTGTAACACCTAGGAATTTTCTTCAATATACATGTACAACTTCAATGGCATCTTGCATTCAATTTATAATATTATGAGTACGTTGCTTAATTTTGAGGTTTTTCATTACTCAGAGCATAGCACACAAAAGGTATTCGCAAGACCACATTTTATTCAAGAAGGGAAGCGTTACCGCTTTAAGAAGTTGTTGCAAAGATGAGCAGTAGTAAGGCTATTGATTGGTTCCAATAATTTGTAATCCGTTTGATAAAGTATTGCTTACGTAGTTTGAAATGTGCGTCTACTTGTTATCATATTTTTTGCTTCCGATAAAGTATTTAGGCGCGAGGACAAGAAGTCGTCTCTGAAATAGAACAGGAAGTTTGCACTTCCACTTTACTTATTATATCTTTCCACTTGCAATTAACTCTTTGTCTCACTTGGTAATTCATGATAATTTGGTACTCAACATTCCGATTCTCTTTATTTATCTGCACTATTATCTCATGACGTCAATTGCAAATACGACTTCTATGTTTTGTTATTTATGACTGTGCACATCGAGTATCATAATGTAGACATTAGACTGTAGCTTGTCCAAATTTAATCGACCTTTTTTTGTTCTGCGAAGTTATCTGGCACACTCGACAATTTCTATAATAAGGTTCTCTTATTTTGGGACGAATTATAAGTATCAAATGGTAGTTAAAAACCTACGACTTGGGATGGTTACTTTCATCCAGTTTAAACTATATTTGAAATTGAAAAATGAAAAAGAAATATATCTCTTATATATTTCGTGGCATTGGTTAGCGGATGGCTGATTAATTTTATTTCCATAGGTGTTTTGATAATATTCTGCATTTCTACAAATGTGCATAGCAATGCATTGAAGAAATGCAGGCTATACTCTCTAGTGGTGATTTAAAATGTAACACGATATATACAGAATCATATCTATTCGAACAGTAACGGTACTGAATCTTATTACTATTACTAATACGTTGTTTGCGTGAAACAATTAATCCACTAAGAATTACCAACAACGCAGGATTGCATACTTAGCATAATAGGTTGGTAAATGAAGTACAAAAATTATTTTAAAGCTTCGTTTTCTAGGAGACTGGTATTATCAGTTTATTATATCAGGGGGTGACACTTATATTTTAGAAATCGTAATGGAATTGAACTTTTCCTTGTGTTAATACGCAGTATTGGTTGAGTTTCATAGCAGACGTGTGAAATCATAAAATCGTAAGATTTTCATCGTATAGCAAATAATGTGGCCGGTATCGAAGAAAGGATACGATATCCAAACCTCACATTTCCTTTGTTTTCTGGAACTACAGGGTACTTTTGCAGATATAGTAATGATGTTCACTGCCAACACATTAATAAAAAATATTTATCCTTCATGGGTTAGGTAGTATCATGTTATATATATCGTAAATATTTAATCGGAACAAATGACATAGTCTGCATTGAGTCTATGTTCATGTAGTATTTACGACTCTATTTCCGATGAGTTTGCTTATTGTCATAAAATCCGCTGAATTCCTTTATCTTAATGTTTTGGTTGTGTAGCGTCTTGTGTTAATTCGTGAAACCATTACGGCTTACGCATCTACGTAAACAAGACGATAATCAGCTACGAATGCATTTTTCATGCAACGGACCGTTTGGCTCACTCCCTTTCAATGTGCCTGTTCTAAATTGACTTAGCGATAAAAGTGTTATTATAACATTTGTAAGCTATCCGCCATGAATTGAGACTTGCAAGTCAGCGATTTAGCTTTGTGTATTTATTTGTCACGAACTATATCAATATATCATACTAGACTCCTTTACAATGATATTCAACTGTGGATTTACGGAGATCAATTCCTTTCCGTTGTGGTGTTATGGAATGAAGCTTTTCTCTGTAAAGCGTCGTCAATTGTGGTTATCTGATTATAAGTCTGGTATTCTAAAATAATTCAATTCTAGTATCACTCCCTGTACTAATTCCTGTGGGTTTTAAAGGGTCACAGATACAAAAATAGGCTTCATTTATAAGTGTGACTTAAATGTAATCGGAAAAACATTACTGCATTTCAATGAGTAATCTTTCATTGTTTTATTAGTAATAATGAGTGATGAATAACAAGAATAACAGCAACTATTGGATAACCAACACCCTCGTGCCTCATATGCTTAGAATTTAGCTGACTTGTTGCTAATTCTTCTTAATATATTTTAATTTGCTGGTACTAAAACATTTGACTAACTGCATGACCAAAGAAAGTAAGTGTAAAGCAAATTAATAAACAGGCATACATTCGAATAACTAACGAAGACATGAACACAATATCTTTTAGGTGCAATTCTGAAGAAAATACTTTAAAGTGCTCATTTACAAATAATGAAGTGAATAGTAAAAATACTGATATGCTAAAATTAATTTGAATATAACACTTTTATTATTTCATCTTGAATAGCAATTAATATGAATAGTACCATACAATTCAACCCGAATTTGCAAGGGTGAGGTACGGCGGTATCTGCATTCTACTCGGGAGGGTCACTGTTTTCTAGAGGCATCCTTACAACTTTGACGTAGCTGGATTTGGGACACATCGTAGCTATTTTATAGTCCATAGCAAGGAAGATATCCTTCTCCGTCTTGTCGCAGATCTCTAATGAATAGCGAGATAAGATATTGGCCAAAATCAATTTTAAATTGTTCATGGCAAACCGCTGCCCAATGCAGGACCTTGCACCACCCCCAAATGCCAGCCAGCAACAGCGCTTCATATTCTGAATTCCTTCTCCATCGTTCATAAAGCGTTCTGGTCTAAATTGTGTTGGGCTCTCCCAAAACATCGGCATGTTGTGTATTTGGTATAATGCCACTTGGACATGACATCCCTTCGGAATCGTGAACTCTCGTCCTTCAGAATTCTTGTATATGTAATCTCGGACCGCATACCTTAAATAATTTATATAAAATAATTCTAATAAAGGTCACAATCTTTCTATTTTCGTTAACACCGGGAGAAAAGCAAATCTCTTGGCGGAATAAGAAGTATCACTTGCAACTTCTAAAGAACACAGGGCATTTAGGGTAACTTACAAATAGTACATGTGCATGTCTCGGCATGGGTCGGACTGACTTTGCAGCATTTTAAGCAAGGAGTTTCAAGGAAACGAAATATTATCTATATATCATGTTAGATTTCGTTAGCTTTCCCAGAAATAATGTAATATTTATATTGTTTCCTATTTTATGCAAACAAGAGAATCCATTTCCTTTCAGATACGTACTGCATAAATGTTTGTATTGCTATACAAAGTGAGATTAGGAGTGCTGCAGTTACGAAATAAGTAAAGGTTTATTTAGAAAGTCTTTCCATACTAATACTAGCAAAGGCAGCGTGTTTTATATCTAATTTTAGTGAACATTTAGTCTGAATTTAGTCAAATAACCTTTACTATTACCTGCCGAGAAAAGTGGTTTGAGGGGGGTACATCCTGAGTGCTTCAAAAATAGCTGCAGTCATATAAGGGAGAGTTTCTCCTCCGCAGGTTTTCAAATAAGACAGATTGTCATCGGGATTATAATTGACAGTCTTGAGTTCTTGTCTTATATTTGTTTGGGCATCTTTATTCAGCGCCAGGAGATTTATAAGGACTCCCAGGATGCTGGAGGTCGTTTCATATCCTGCTTCAAGAAACAGGACTGAGTTTGCTACAATCTGGATATCCGAGAGTTTGGGTGTGGCTTGAATCAGACACCCCAACAGATCTTTCTTCGGAAGAGTCATGTTCTGAAGGTCGAATCTTCTTTCTTCCAGAACATCAAACCCTTGTTGCCATTTGGTATAATGCCGATTGGCACTGACACATCCCTTCGGAATCGTGAACTCTCGTCCTTCAGAATTCTTGTATATGTAATCCCGGACCGCATACCTTAAATAATTTATATAAAATAATTCTAATAAAGGTCACAATCTTGTTATTTTCGTTAACACCGGGAGAAAAGCAAATCTCTTGGCTGAATAAGAAGTATCACTTGCAACTTCTAAAGAACACAGGGCATTTAGGGTAACTTACAAATAGTATATGTGCATGTCTCGGCATGGGTGGGACTGACTTTGCACATTGTAAGCAAGGAGTTTCAAGGAAACGAAATATTATCTATATATCATGTTAGATTTCGTTAGCTTTCCCAGAAATAATGTAATATTTATATTGTTTCCTATTTTATGCAAACAAGAGAATCTTTCAGATACGTACTGCATAAATGTTTGTATTGCTATACAAAGTGAGATTAGCAGTTACGTTACAGTTACGAAATTAGTGGTGCAGTTACGAAATAAGTACAGGTTTATTTAGAAAGTCTTTCCATACTAATACTAGCAAAGGCAGCGTGTTTTATATCTAATTTTAGTGAACATTTAGTCTGAATTTAGTCAAATAACCTTTACTATTACCTGCCGAGAAAAGTGGTTTGAGGGGGGTACATCCTGAGTGCTTCAAAAATAGCTGCAGTCATATAAGGGAGAGTTTCTCCTCCGCAGGTTTTCAAATAAGACAGATTGTCATCGGGATTATAATTGACAGCCTTGAGTTCTTGTCTTATATTTGTTTGGGCATCTTTATTCAGCGCCAAGAGATTTATAAGGACTCCCAGGATGCTGGAGGTCGTTTCATATCCTGCTTCAAGAAACAGGACTGAGTTTGCTACAATCTGGATATCCGAGAGTTTGGGTGTGGCTTGAATCAGACACCCCAACAGATCTTTCTTCGGAAGAGTCATGTTCTGAAGGTCGAATCTTCTTTCTTCCAGAACATCAAACCCTTGTTGCCATAAAGGTAGAGATGGGCACATATTCCGTTGTTCTTTTAGGAACTGCAACATGCGTCGCAAGGGGAACAGAAGCCAAGCAATTTCGGGAGCGCAAAGGTAAAATTTGACCAAAGTGGAACTTGTCTTTTTAGAAAATTCGCCTTGGACCGCTTTGAGAAAAGGGTCATTTGGTTGCTTTTGAATATTGCTCTGGATTCCAAATCCAGTGTGGGCTATGATGTCCAGAGTCAATCCCTGGAACAAACCGTAAAGGTCGATTTCTGCTGAGTTTCCTTCAGTCGCAAGACTTTGTTCTATTTTGTCAATCATGACAACCACGAGTTCTTCCACTGACGGAGCAACCTGCTTCAAATGAGCTGCCGGAAAAAATTTCGATACTATTCCCCGGATTTCTTTCCATTTTGTGAATGGTAGGTTCCCCAACATCCATGAACGCTTTGGGTCGGGGTTAATCCCTCCAGGTACTCGACGAGGTCTCTCACAAAATATATCTTTTTGGGTAATGAGGATTTCCTTAATTAACTCGGGATCCGCAACTAATATAACCGGTTTTGCGCCGAGATAGTATCCAGTGATTAGACCGTACCTAGTAAGCAGTTTGTCTATTTATATTCAAAACTTTAATGCTGAATTAAGTACATTAACACTACTAACACTATGGCTTGCATATGGAATTAAGTGTCAGATTGTGTTGAAACCTCAAATTAATATAAATAATGGGTGCAAAAAGACATTCTAGCAGCAAAAAATGCTTCCTAATTCAACGGGTGGATGATCGTAACTATAAAAATGGGAGATTAAAGTGCAAAAGTTTAGTTTGTATACATCAAAGAAGAGAATAATGATATGCGTATATGCAGAAGTAAATGCATCCACAGAAGTCTCACTATAGATACTAATACAGACAAATATATTGAAAATATAAGAAATATCAAAAATATCGGTATTCAATTGAACTGGTTCGTAAGCACTTGAATGAATGTACCTTAAACTATAAAATCATGTCATTCTGAAGTAGGCGGTAGTATCTAAAGGAGTAATAAATGAACATGAGTGATATGATAGTGGCAACTATTCACGTAATTTTGTCCTAATTACACTTCATATAGCAAGCTATTGATAATTTGGAAAATTGCATTATTGCAATTATTTTGAATTTGTCAAGTTCTGTAACTAAATGCAGTCCATATTGTCCTACCACTTTTAATTAAATTATTTTGACATATTTTCCCACAGTTTATGAAACCAGTTGTTATTGATGGGAGTATTTAAAAATATTTAAAACTTCAAGGGCTATTAAATTGATAACAAGAACACTTACCTGGTAACCATGTCTTCGTCGAAGCAAACATTGGGTTTTGATTCATACTCCATAAGGTTTCCAATCCAAAAGTTCGGATCAGGTCCTGGGATTCCACATTTTTTTAGAAGTCTCAGTCGACTCCTCCGGTTGCAGTACCACACAGTGGTACATGACACTAACAATGTGACAGTGGCAGCCACCCGGGGAGTAATGTTAATATAGTCCATACTGTCTGTTAATGTAGTCTCTTCACAAACTGATAAAGTTTCACGAAGAAGAACTTATTTTTGGAAAGAAAATCTTCTTGAAAACCGTAAACTAAAAAAATTGTGTTCAGAAATAGCAAATAAAATAGTATTGACGACTATATAAAATAATGATGTTTGTAATGTGTGTTAAGAAACAAGCACAGAAGATATTTAGAGATTTGACAACTTAGGGATTAGCTAAGTAGTCCGTTACTTACTGAAGTAAGTAACCTACAGCAAAAGAAAATTGCTGTAGTAAAAGTTGAGACTTACTCCTTCTGGCACCAAACAAAATGTGAAGTACTGAGGAACTAATATGTACTGGTGAAAATTTTGGTGAATGTTGTGTAGTTTTCGCTAATGCCAACTTAGTGAGTTTAGCAAATGTAATTCCATGGCTTTGAGTTTGCAGATCTGTATGTAACAAGTACTCCTTTAATCAAGTGTAGAATCCTGCTAAATGAGGACTCTAGTCACAGATCATTATCCCCGTATCTACTTGTGCATTTGACCGCACTGACTATCTACCCTTTGCATTATCTTTACTCAAAACACCCTGAACCCCTACTAACCGATTTCCCCCTACAAAATGCAATAATTTGATTGGGACCTGGAAAATATTGTCCCATCCCATGTCACATAAGTAAAACTCCATGGAAAATTGCATTCTAAAATATATTAGTCATATGCCATGCATTATGATCTGCTTTTGTTTTAAACTCCCACCTTTAGTCATACATTATATGCATTTTAGTTCATGACGAATAGTCATGCAGTAGTTAGTGTACTGAGTGACTAGATTTAAATGAAATATTATTGGGACATTTAATTTTATCTTGTTTTGCATAATCTATTCATCAAGGCAAACAAATACATAACAGTAATAATCAAGTCATTTATGTTATTGATTAAATACGAAATAAAATGGAATAGGATATCTAAACAGTAGCATGCTCTAAAAGCTAAATGACGGCTACAGGGCATCTCGTCGTCAGGAAACTCGCACCCCCGGGCAAGTCGACACTTAATTTGCCGTGCAGGTAACTCGCCGCGCAGGTAACCCGCAGCCCAGGGAACTCGCCACACAAGCAACTCGTCGAATTTGTAAAACTCCCGCAGTATAGTGATGAGTTTATTTTTTGTAGTTTATCTTTCTCATTTTCTTTATTTTATCATTTTTAAAACATTGGTAAGAGGTAAACTATGCGAAATCCTGTCATGAACTAGGCGACAATAATGCTGGGGTGTAGCCTCCGCCAATGTATGTACCTTTGACATAGTTTGCATAATTCATGATGCTATAATATACTTCATGATTCATTTAGGGGGAGTCACACTGATGATCAGTTTAGCAACAGAATAGCAACATTGTTACACTTGCGATTCCTTATTAGGTCAAAATAGTTTTCAATATATAGGTGATAGACGTTCAGATGTTTAGATTTTTGTTCAAATCGACACTTGTGCATTTTAAATGTGTATGAGCAAATAGGTAAAATTTATATATAATGCTAAAAAATATTTTCACCCCGAGACAGCATTTCATTGTTGTGCTGAGATATACACTTTTCAGATGTCCATGAAATTTTTTTTGCGAAATATTAGTTGTCAAACAAAGGAAAGGCCCAAAGTGACATTAAAATTTGTTCCTTCTGTCCTGGCGGCAATATTTCAATGCTGGAAAGCTAAATATTTTGGAACACTTTACTTTTTATACAAAATCTGCAATGCTTAGAGCACTGATGACATTACAATATAAAATGTAGTAGGAATCTACAAATTAAAAAAACTAACTAAATGAACATGTAACTGCAAATGAAATTTCTATTTGTATTTCCGTGGAGCGCAAATTTTAGGTTTGTTTGAATATTTAAATGCTACATATTTTCAGTCTTGTGTTAGCATAAATCTACTAAACTTTTCGTAATATAAAATTGCCATACCACGAGTATGTGTTTAAATAATGCCCAAACTAAAGCAAAACTTTACAATAGAATTCATGAGCTCTTAAAATTACAAATAGGTTAAGCTGCCGTGTTATCAACAGGATGCCATTATCATCAACAAACATGCATGTTTTATAGAGAAATACATATTGGACAAAAAGTCTAAATATTTAAAGAAATAAAAGCAAGTTGCACAAAAAAGCCGTTTTAAAGTTTATTTTTCACACCAACTAAGTGAACCATATATGAAGGACATTTACATTTAAAGGTATGCATACATACCTATGAGGATATTTACACTTATGAAGATATTTATTCTAGTTTTCACGGAACTTCATGTGGATGACTCAGCATAAAATAACAGTTTTGCAGATGAATTGCTGAGTCATCCACCAAACGTTATAGTAGGACGACAATACATCATTTGCCAAAAAGTCAAGACGGATTATTAAGTATTTCTATGAAAATGAGTAATTATCCCATATAACAATTGCATCTTTCAGTTTGTGCTTCAAAAAACACATCTATTTTACATTTGTGAAACATTTTCCCACAACCACAAATACCCATTCAGTTTCATTAGTGAGCGAGGTGTTACTAATTTAGTCAGCCCACAGATACGATGTTAAAACCATTAGGATTTAAACTGATTACTTGATAATAATTAGTACAACATGAAAATCGTGCATTGACTTTAAATTACAAATGCAAGTCTTACATATTTAGCTCTTTTACATGCATAAATACAATTATATTTATGTCAAGAAATTTTTATGTCCCAAAACTTTGGGAAAGTATGAAGGGATTCTAAATATTTGCAGGGGCGTCGTTTGCAAACTATCCTACAGCAACGAAACTGTGGACAGTTTGGAAATTACCTTACAGGCTACTAATTAAAGAGAGCTTGGAAAGTTATGGATTTGTTAATACTTACTTCACATGGGTATATCAAAAGTACAATGAACTCTAAATTACTTTAAATTTCACACTAGTGGTGGCTATTATGGAAGAATTAAAATTAATTTTCCTTTTATTTGAGATCGGAGTTATATGGTATTAAAATGTGTATTATCATTATCTAAACCATGCACAATTCCGAATGCATCTCATAAAGTTGCCAAAACATCTGAGTAGTTATTTTACACTCTTTACCTTTTTGTGGTGAAGAAAAGCAAGGATTATGCTTGATCAGGTGGCACTTTACTGGTACTTGTGTGTTCAATAGGCATAATACCCTGGCAAGCAGAACTTCTTCAATGAGTAATATCAATTAACATTTTAGAGTCACTCATACCACGCTTACTACTGACACAGCTAAATACCTATTAAAACTCAATTTGCACACCTTTCCTATTTCACTAAAGTAAACATTTTTAATGTTTTACAGTATTTTACAATTTCTTTCAGTAACGTCATAAAATTCATTAGATAAATGGTTCACATAACACATTTGTTTAAAAACTCCTGCAAAATTTCCTAAAATGGGTACAATGGGAAGTTACGTTTTACTAACTGACAGACAGAAAAAACGCTTTCTAGATAAGAGAACTAAAGAAAACTGAAACTTTGCTTTAAATAAATTTTTTTAGGAGTTCTATTACACTCTAGGTCCTGGCATTCCCTTTACTTTAATTACGATTCTATGTTTTTTAAGCTTACCTAATTTATTTCATGAAGTACCTAGTATTCCCAATTGAATCCTAATTTCCCCATTTTTCATCGTTAGTATTCGTTAGTATTTGTGTTATTTTATTTTCAAAAGAGTTACTTGGAGTTGCTTGTGCTGTTCCTTAAGGAATCTCAGTCAACCTAGATTCAGTTCAGTATAAATCTAACAGACTATTCCTTTCAATGCCTAATTTACTTTTTGGTTGTATTTGATTTGCAAATACTGCAAAGAAACAATGCACATACACGATGTATTTAGTGGTAAACTGTTACCCATTTAAGTAGTACTTTACGGTTATTCTTTAGGATGACTAAAACGTCTGTTTTACCTATAGCGAACAAACAAAGTAGCAAAAGCAGATTATAGCTTAAAAGACGCCATGCTTCTCTGCAAATAAATATTTTTATAAAATATTTTAAAATAATATTATTCTGAACTAACCGACAAATGCTAAAATATGTCTCAGAATTGAGAATATCTGGATTATTTAGCATAATTAGGGAGTAGAACATACGAAAACTAATTACGAATAGCTACAGTCTACAGTATAACATTTCAGACAGCATAAGATTAGAGTGATAGCTGTAAATGCATGAAGTGCAAAATTACTGTTGTTATTAATAAACCACTGCAGTCGATGTATATAGAGAAGAAGCAAAAGTTTCCTATTATATAACAGCTTAACACCAGTGTATCTGAAACCTACCTATAGTGATCAAATTTATGTGAATATATAAGTAAACAGAATATGGTCAAATGTATCTATAGGGTTCTACCGATTGACCTCATATTTGAACCAGATCTCCCTCTGAACCCCAGCAACACAATAGAGAGGCTTTAAGTAAATATTTCAAACCGTTCAGGAGTTGTACAACCAACGGACGGACAGACAGACAGACAGATTGTTCAGTGTATTCTTATATAAGTATAGGAAATAATACTTCATACTCATCTAGGTATTTAAGAACAATACACGGCGGATATAGCTTCATATCTAAGGTCGTCGATGTAATTCTCATTTCAATATTAATATGGACTGACTATAATGTTTTGACGGTTCAGAGATGTAATACAGTTTACAGCTTGATTGTACTCATCAGGGAAGGATAACAGATAACAACTTTGCAGCTTAAAGGAATCTAATTTTGTTCAAGTGTGGTTATTAAATGAAATAAAGACAATTGGATAGTTGTGCGTTGCACTGCAAATATCAATCCTATTTGGAATGAGGACAGACTAGACGTCGTAAAATTTAGTATGGCTGGGCCGAATCCTCTGGAGCAGCAGTTATTTTGATGGTCGGTACAACAAGCTTTCGTTCATTCCCGACATGGCTGTATACGCAAAATTGCAATAATATTTATTATTTTTAAAAACTTCCTTATTTGGCACATTTAAACTTACATCAAAAGAGAATGACACATGTAATGTCATTCTCTTTTGATGTAAGTTGCTCATTGGTCAAATCATTGAAATACATGCAACTGAAAATAGTACAACTTAATACTATATACTAATATACTAATATAGAAATACAACTTAATAGACAATAATACAGAACGGTAAACAATACCGATTGTCCTACATAAACACGGCTTATAACTTTTTAAGTATTTACAGCAGAATTGTAAGTGCTTTTCTGACTGTAAGGAATAATACATAATATTTGTGCAGGAAGGTTTACCTAACAATGATACAGATAACTACTGATATATCGATTAATCCTTTATTTCCTGTTTTGCATTAATATAACCAAAAAGATATTAACTGGAATATCTACTTGTGTTTTGTAGAAAAATACACTTCACATGTATATAGTGATATTAATAGACCTATTAATATCACTAAATACATCCTGTCGAAAGAAAAGTAAAACCATTCTTAATCAATCAAAGTACTCTACTCACAAAATATTAAACAGAAAAGAACGAGAATTGCTCAGCTACAGTACAGATAAAATCACAAGAATAAGTATAAGGATGAGATGTATTACGAGATTGAAGCTTTCAAATCTGACCTTTATACAAAAGTACAGTGACATTAGATTTTAAAGATGTCAAAAACTAATTAAAATGTGTGTTCTTAGTCATTTATTATTTTTATTTTGAACAATTTTTCAAATTAAAAGTGGGGAATCTGCAATTGCATTAAAGCGATTTTTCTTATGCCATTACGTCTAGTTAAATTTATATTAGCTTTTCTGACAGATGATGTGTAAACCAATTCTAAAATTTTAAATGTCATAAGCATATAGTAATTAAAGTTCTTCTACTACACATCAGTAATAGTATCTACAAGATTAATAAGAAGAAAAATTCATAATACATACGTCAGGACTTACAAAACTCCATGATTTTCAATGTTGTGTTTGGAGAATGTATACATTTCTCCTAGTAATTCTCCTCTTCCATTTACTGGAATCTTGTGGTCTCTGTAGTCAGTATCAGAAGAGTGTGCCTGATCATCAGAATTATTTTCCTCCTCTTCAGAGGACAACTCTTCTTCATCAGCGTCATATCCACTAGAAAAAAGTGGGAACTCATTGGGCATGTTGATTTTAACCACCCATTCATCGTGGGGAAGTTTTGAGATGACAGAGTAGACGCCAACTGCATTTGGGAATGAATGAATGATAAGTGAATTAGATATTTGTTTCATTTAATTAGACTTTAATCGCAATTTCAGTGTTGTGGCTACGAATAAAGAACTGCTTACCATCTGGGCTTGTTGACCCTGCAGGTTTAAGTTCAATCCTGTATGACCTAAGCTTCTTCTTAGCCATCTCCTTCATCATTTTGTCTTTCTTCTCAGCTTTAAGGGCCGCCCATAAGCGACAAATGTTTTTCTGCAGAAAATATGGTTTGCAAGCCATTTCCAAGCGCATCATCTTATCCCATTTATAGCACAAATGCATCTAATCACAAATTTAGAAACGCATTATTACTTCAAATGTTCAGCATCTTAAATGTTTTGGTTTATTTACTATAATCAAACAATGGTAGTTTCTTATTGGTATTTATTTTCATACATGAGTTGCTTCAATCACCTCCTTGTACATCTCCTGCGTCAGCTTGCTTTTCTGTATCCCACTGTAGTATCGAAGTATTTTCAAGCCAGGACTGCCTCTTGATTTTTTGCCAGTATTCTGAAAACCATTTCCAGTAATGTTCTGCGGACCCTTTCCATGACTGTTATGTGAACCTTTTCCAGTAGTATCCAGAGAATCCTTAGTTTCGTCCGATTTCTCTTTCTCGTAACCATTATATTCAGCTTTGGAGTCGGATTCCTTATTTTGTGGCTCGGAGCCACTTGAAAAATCAGAAGAGTTGGATGCGACAGAGGAAACTCCGGAAGTGGAGGCATTCGACGACGTAGTACTACCTGAAGAGCCAACCAAAGTTTCGTCTGACGAAGTAGACTTGGTGGACGAAGTATCAGTTGCGCTGCCTTCTTTCTCCTTCTTTCTGCCCCCCTTCTTTTGTCCCTCAATTCGATCTTTCTTAAATTCCAAGCAAATTTCCACCCGCATATCTCGATACACCTGTCGAAGATGAGTCAAGCTCAGAAAATCATAAGTATCCGTATCCTCTGCTGAATTTGTAGCAGCGGCTGGCTGCTCACTTCCAATTTCCGTATTTTCCTCTTCAGAAGGACCTTCAACTTCCCCAGTCGTCAGAGTAGTGACCGCAGGCAGTTCCCTCTCCGGAGTGGTGCAAGGAGATAATCCGAGAGACTCTAGAGATGCAATGTGGAGTCTCTCGCGAGGAAAAGTACTCACGGAACTGGTGTGCTCTTCAGACCCATTGGCCACATATATCTCCTGACCCTCGATTTCTTCGTAGATGCATTTGAGGGCAGAGGTCACCGTGGCTTCTGCCTTTTGCAAGGCCGCAGCGATGTTCATCTTTGTAATCCGGTCGCTTTCTAGCATTTGGTAGTCAGTCGTCAAAATATCAGGACAGAATGACTCACCAAACTCACGGAGGAAAGAATCCACATCAGAGCCAGCAGCGACCTCGTTTCCGCTGTTTCCCTCATCCTCTCCAGAAGGATTCACAATGTTTCCCCCTCCATCCAATTCCTCACCAAACTCTTGACTTGAGAAGTAGTCGTAGGAATCAGGATGTGGATCTCTGAAGTGAGCAACGTCGCACATCACTTCCTTGTCCAGTATGAACTCGCTCTGATGAGTCATCAGTTCCTCCGCAGAGTAAGATTCGCCAGGGGACATTTCGTCATCTTGCTCACTGCCAGTCGTGTCCATGTTGTTCTCATTTTCCATATTTGGGGAACTGGAATGATCAACTTCTGGGGTACCCATATTCTCCCCACTTGTGCTGCTTCCTTGTGTTGCAAAGTCCTCTATGTCGATCTGGTCTAAATCGACAAACTCGCCATCGCCTCCACTCGACAGATTACTTGTCCAGTCCGTGTCTTTTTCGATTTCACTCATTATTCCGGTATACTTTTCTCAACTGCAAGAGATGTCTTACATTAACTGATGTCAGATTACAGATTGTTCGGGTGGCCTTTAAAACACTTTCCAACGCGTAGTGAGTTACTATAATAAATATAGGAATGTTCTATGTTCCTTGCAATACAATAACTGGCATTTTTGTTAGGTTTTGCTTGATAAATATTTCTGGTCTGTCTTGAGGAATTTTACTCAATGTGTTCCAAAAAACTGCATTGAGGCACTTAACTAAGGTTATCCCCATTAGAAATAATATTATATTCTAACCTAAAACGTTGCTGTATCCAAAGTAAACCTGGTTTTAGCAATTTAGGAGAAGCTAAAAGTCAAAAATTTAGATTTATAAAGAAATGAAAGGAAACTAGGAAAAATTCAACCGAGAGCTATTTATAGGTTAGTTCCTTCTTCTTTTCTAAATCAATAGTCCAGAAGATTTTGAAATAGCGTACATAAACTTTTAAACTAAAAAAATCGCAATTTTTCGTCTTGCAAGTCAATTGTTTAAAAGATGTAGCAATTGAATGAAAACTGATTGTTTTTAAGTAATGTTGCGGGGGAAGAGTTAGTTCTACTTTAGTGAACATTTTAGGACGTTTATATTTTGAGAAGATCAAAAGCCTTTTAAATAGATTTAGAATTCTAAAGAAATGTTTTCTCTAAAAGACTTGTTCATGATCACGCTGCTGAGTGTAATCTAACTTGATGTTTGCTAAGCACATAATTGCACTAGAAACGCTAAATAACTTAATTCCTTATTCATAACTAATTTAACAGGTTAACCAGCACGCGGGGCTTATTCAAAGTAATCTAAAAGCAGATTTTCTCTTTGAATGATACTGTATTCCGAATACAGAGAAAGAAAGGCAAAGGAATTAAATTATATACCACAAATGCCGAATTAATCAGATAAATTAATGAGTAATACGCAGAAAATGGGAAGCTTTAGCATATTCTGCAATTTCTATGGAAACAGTTTAAAACAGTATACCCCTAAGAAAAACAACTGAGTTAATGAATTTCCATCAGCCAATTTGAAAGTAGATATTCAAATAATGTAACCCAATCCCGTGGCACCCGTACAACAAGTTTCACCTTGAGTATCAAATAGTTTGGTGAGGTCGTAAATGTAGCTCTGAAGAACATATTTACTATATTATCCCTGTAGAGACTTCCTAGGAAAATACTCCAGAATACCAATTGATAGATATATATAATTGCGTATTTTATGTACTGAATAAGGCCACTGGCACAGGCAAGAAAGATGCATGAATAGTATGAATAATTTACTCTAAAGTGAGTGCTGCATGCAGGAAGCTATTTCTAGTAGTCTATGGAATGTACATCCTCAGCCAGAGGCCAGAAGTCAACAATTTTCTATCAAAACAAGTATAATGAAATGAGCGTGCAATTTACCTCTACGGGAGTTGAATGTCAAAACAGAGAGAGATTGCTGAATTAGTTGTTGGAAGAGTGCACGAGAAAGTAGCACAGTAGCACCTGTATTCAAAAACACAAGAGAGCGTTTCTGAGATAAACACTGACTTTGGAATTGTTAGGCTAAACAGCAAATAATGACACCATCACCTATTTACAAGGGATTAAGAAATATTAAAACTGAATAAATTAAATAAATCCACCGAAATATTTGCAAGCGACTTATACCTCAACTAATGAGTTCGAGTTATCCAGATAGACTGACTGTTTCCTCTACGGAGAAAACAAAGTCTAAGAGTTTGAGGAGCGCAAAATGAAAGCCGACTTGCTTACACAACGTAGTAGGCCGATAAAGTGCTTTTTCCTCTTCCGCCTGCCTTTACAATTTGCAAACTTGGACTAGCTCAGAATTGTCTGTCTGTTGTATTAGCAATCCTTTATTGCAGGGGAATCTTCGCTTTCTTTTCTGTATTCTTAGATGAGCGACTCTACGTGGGTTGGGGATAGGAGAGTGGAGTCGCGTTGACTGTAGTCAAGATCACAAACCAATTGCTGTCGACACCTCCCTTACAAGTCCGAACACAGACCAGGTATGCAATGCCACTCCGTGGACAGACAGACAGTGTCATATTCCTGTCAGTGCTGTCTTTTATTTAATACCAGTGTGTGAATCTGCAGTACATCATTTGATGACTTTGTCAAAGCTTCTAAAGCACATTACTGTGAAATTGTAGGTTGAGCTAGAATTTGATTGGAGTTGGAGAAAGCAATCAGAGAAAGTCGACTGCCTTTGTATACAGTACTTGCTGGCATCTTACTAAACCACATGTCTCGGGAATTATTATCCGAGGGTCTTCTGATGCAGCATCTGGAAATGCGATATGTACATCTACAACAGAACCTATCATATTTCTTTCTTCAGAAATGAAATTATTAGAATACTTCCAAACGGTTCACAACTGTGCCAATTTACTCAATACATTCCTGGAAGTAATCCTAAATGCATTCCACTAGGTGGTCTATATGAATCAAAACGATTCCTTTAAGAAACAAAATAATCCAGAAAGTATCAGTGCTCTTCCTATTTGGGTTTATGTGCCTGTTATTGTGTGTTCATTAGGAAAGCAGTGGGCATACTGTATGCCGCATACAGCTACCCTAATGTATATTTACAGACTTAGATTATTACCCGTATACAGAATGGAAACAAAAATTGTACTACATTCTGCTGTGAAATATGAGTACACGCAGCAATGTATTGCAAATTCATTCAAATGTTTCAGTATGTGCACATATAATATCAGAATTTCATTTTTTCGATGAATACAGTTCAGAATTTATATCATTTCAACTTTTTTGCTCCTCTAGCATTTCCATGTTTCAATGACCTAAATAAAACACTAAGTTACTATTCAAATTGAATATTCTTTTCACTACAGAAAGTAGATTCAATTGCGTAGTTTTATCATTTGCAAGCAAAGTATCTGTAGACTAAATTACGTTATTAATGTACTAGTACTATGTATTATAATATATTTCTTGTATGTCGACACCATTAAATATTTGGAATAGTGTACGGATTGCTTATGGTTTGCGTACACGATGACATTATTTGATCCGCTTGCTTACAAATACTCAGCCACTTGACGATGCAGATAGAGGCAGTCTCAGCCAATTAGCCCTTTGAAGCTGGAAATATCAATTTAGCTAATGTGCCGAAATACTTCTTCAGAAGCGACTATTATCCTCATTTCTCTGTTTTTGACCCAATTGCACGCAAGATTGGTAGGCATAAATGATTCTACTTTGAAATCCAAACTACAAGTACCTGAAGCTACCTTTTAATTCTGCAGGAATGCTGGTAGATCTAAAGATAATTGTAGCTTATAATATTCAAATTGGTAGATCGTTTTATGTTTTCTGTAACAATGGCATTTACCATTTCACGATCAGGCATAACCAAATAAAAATTGAAAAATTGAAACCCGTATAGGTGTACACAATTATACGCACTAGTTACTGTTATTTGAAATTCATTCATGAATATTCCTGTTTAACAAGCATTCATGTATGATATATAATGCTAGAATAATCAGATACATGTCTATAAATTCAGCGTTTGCGTAGTTAAAATGTTATTTATGTAATCTAGTTACATAATTTTTGTGCACAACGTCCTTTCTACTTATCCAGAATCTGAAATATTTGCTCATAATAGTAACTTCTTTAAAATTAAGTATAGCGGTATGCAACGATATTAGAAATACCTACAAGACGAAATGTAACGGTTTCTGTAGGCGTATAAAGATGTGCTCCTGAATATTATGAGCAAAGATTAAGTTATGAAACATATCTAGGCTCGGTGCCCACATTATAATATAATGTGGGCACTGAGCGGTTGCTAAGCCAAATAGACAAACTCGGAATATCTTGCCTCTGCCTCCGTGTTTTTTCGACTTATTTTGTTCTACTGTATTAAATGAAGATCTTTTAACGCCTGACTGTCTTTTATAACTTTTATGTGCTTTTCTGTTGACTCAATATCAGCTCTCCTGCCTGTACTGAGAATACATCAAACGAGGGCTTTATATAATGTATGCCATCTACAATAGGCCATTTTGAGAGAAAAATACAAATGCCCGCTGAACAAGTGTATTTATTTTGTACTATTATTAACCTGCAATAAAACCGTCTTCTTTCGTCTCTCTTCTTTCTTGTGTCATCTTTGTTGATTGATAATCGAAGCAAGTAGGTTTTACATTTCATTAGCTATTCTGGATGAGAAAATGTCAAAATACACTTCGTCGTATGAATTCAGGTGTACTTTTTCGTCACCCTTGGATTGAATCTTTTTTCCCTCTTTCGTTTATCTAGCTTGTCTCAATCTCATGTGTTTTCCACTATCTATCTCGTGCGTATGACAGCCAGCCTGATGGAAGTTGGTGCCTAGTGCCTACCATCTGAGCTATCTAAATTACGTAATGGTATAATCTATATCTGTTGAATGCATTAGGTATGTGAAGTGTGTACAGCTAAGGTGACTAAGTAACAATGAAAACTTACGAAAAATGTTTATGATTTCTCCATGATCTGTGTGAGTGTTAAGTAATATTTCTTTAGAGTGACATGCCGCGGTTTTTGTATCCATTTCGAGACAATGGAAATATGGCATTATGTAACTTCATGTACTTTATATGCTTCAATAATTAACTAAAGGAAACAATAGGCTAGGTATGAAAGAAAGGACGTATTTCAGGATGATCTACACAAGACAACAGGTTCAGCCTCGTGCTTCCGATGCTTACATAACACCTGTATGTAAAAAATAATACATATTATATCATTATATGTAACGCTGTAAAATGATAGGCAAACAAAAGTGGCCATTAGGCAGGACCAATAGAAAATCAAAGTCGCTTAACGACGGCAGAGGAATCATTTGGAAATATGCGGACTGTGTTACTAAATTACTGATTTCAAATGAAAATGCCCCATCATTGTAATGCCTTAGTAATATTTACCGCAGCAGGTAAGTGTACAGTAAACAAGGATTCGGCAATTGGATAATCTTAAGTCATATTATGCAAATCGTACTTCGGATATTCAAATTCATTATCCCTTAAAAACTATTCAAACTTACCCTAAATATGTGTTAAGTATCGTATCAAAAACACGTTCTATGTAATATCATTCATTTTAATTGTTTAAGCACCTTCAAATTAATGTAGCGTCTGCCTAGCTGTATTACTTTGATATTTATGTTTTGAAAAAGAGAAAGTGGTGTTATGACTTCATCATGAAGAACGTTGAAGAGTAGATTGCTTGAAAGTCCATTACAGGATTATTCAGAAATTACATTTTATTGCGGCTCTAGTAGCACCACTAGCTTTAATGCAGAGTAAATGGTTCAGGTATCATGACCATGAACTACGGTATCCATACTACAGCTTGGCTTATTTTTAGTATCAGTGAACGCTTTCGTAAAATATAAAAATAATTGTTAAGGTCATTATGGAAAACAAATACTTAATGTCACTTTTCACAACTTTGTGCATTCGAATGAAATAAATATTTGAAATTGATTGTGCTTCCAATCCTAAATAAATATAAGAAAAGTCTAAGTAAACTAACATAACAACAACAGATAATAATTGCATGCCTCAGAATCTTTTACAGATTATTGCAGTGCAGTGTTTTTGCCAAGAAATGAATGCTGCCAATGAAAAGCTTTAAAACCAAATAGGATTTCGAGGTTTGCACATTTTCGGCAAATACATTTAACTGAAGATAAAAGTGCATGAAAAGCCCACGCTTATTACATATTTAGAATATAAGAATATTTTTTTGTCGTATGTCATGAATACGTACGTAAGCATGTATTCCTGTTATATTATTTACTACACGTATTTGCGTTTACTGTAATGGACGTTTTCCCCTATTTCATTTGACAGTACAGGAATAAAGAAGAAATATCTCGCATTGTATGATCATAAAAAGATTGGTTTAATATTTCAGTACCTTTCTTTGTGAAGCTCTTTCAATGCGTCGAAATAGGTTATATGAGACTATCGCTGTTATGTAACTACTAGTAAATATATTGGACAATATAATGAATGGTATCAACTAGCTTGATCTTGCAAATAACTGGCACAAAAATAAAACGCAGAACTATTCAACTTCATAAGTAAAAATTAGAGTCTGAGAAGATACAAAAGCTAAAACCCTGTATAAGACACTCCAGTAAAGAGCAATATTAAATCAGAAGAGTAGCTTAAAAGGATCTTTTGAACTATCGATTTTTGTATGGTTTCTATAAATAAGAATGTGCATTTCTTAATACATATGGTATAAGATAATATTTTGATCCGTGTCCCAGATCTGGGTGCACATTATGAAATGAATATAGCACCACTATTTTATTACGGGATATGGTTATAATAATTGATTGATGTAATTATAATAATTGCCGGCGGATTAAATAACTTCAAAACTAATGGATTATACAAAATTTTCAAGGCGTAGGCGTCGCTCTGGACTGCTACATGGTATCCGGGAGTTCCTTTAAATAGAAAATTGAATAACTTTGCAAATAATCTTTGAAAAATCCCTTATATAAAAGAACAATAAAATTACTAAATTCTAGTAAGAAATATTTTTAAACGATGTTAAAATAGATTTCCTTACTCTGAAGATAGAATTCGGAATACATTTGTAGGCGTTTGTTCTAAGTTGCTGTTGTCACAAATGACGTCACCTAGAGTTCTTTTCCTGATTGCTTGCATCTGACTTCTGGAGAATGAAGCTACTTGATCTCTATGTGTAAAGAAAAATCTATCCCCAAATCTTGTCAACCGGAATTGTTTAGCCTGCAATAATACAATTAAACCAACCATATTACATTTATTGTATACAAATGTTAAAATGATAATGGCACATCAAAAATTAAAAAATCGTAATAACATTAGTTAACCAGTTAACCTTCAAACAATTAAATGTAGCCCCTGATACAGCACCCGGTACAGGTGTCTCTGCAATTCCAGCAGAAAACAAATCTATGTCTAGTGGAGAGTCATACAAGTTTCGGAATTTTCTCCAACTATCCAGTGGAATTTCCTGTGGCCTGTCAGCCCAGGTAGTCAATGACCTAAGATTACATTCTATGCGATAATCATTGTAAGGCCGTATTCCATGTTCTCTGCCTCTCTATTCATAAAGGATTTTATGATTAGTCAACTGTAATTGAATTACAATATATTTTCATAGACGTAGGTCATCCTGCATAATTATTATAGTTTCTAAGTAGTATATTAACCTGTATATTACGGGCAATCAAATCCCCTCCAAATAACTCAGTTCTGTTCTTAAGTAAATGGTTTGTGAGGTCCTCTGTAACAAATCTATCGTACGTTTGGGCATTTTGAATCATCAATCCACCTAAAATTAATTCGTAACCTTCTCCTCCATTTTGTTCCAACTATCAATATAATGAATGGCAATTTAGTCAATTTAATTCCATGAATTTTTAACCACTATGCAACACAATCATAATAATATTAACTTTTAAAAAGTTCAAGCAGCTGAGTTCAAGAAGCTAATAAAGACATTTGTAAACCAACCTGCTTGGATTCAAAGAAATTATCCCTAACTCTGTATTGCCCAACTACAATAAGACCTTTTAGCAGTCTGACAACTCCGTTAATTAAAGTGTGACCGAATCGGAATGCAGCTGTAGCGAATGAATGAAAAATAGTTGCGTCTGCAGATGGATCATAAGAGGAGAATGTGTCCCTCAGCTCCAGACCATATCGCCTCATTGTTACGCTTCCTAAAACTACTGGAAGCCATTCTCCATAAACTACGTTTTGCCACTCTGCTATTACGATGCGCCTGCAATAAATATCAAAGTAATACTCTTAACTAGAAACCCTTGGTAAAAGTAAATTCGTTAGCCATTCTATTGACAGAATGTAATAGTGGAACTGACAAAAGTTGAACAAACCTAGTTTCTTGAAATATTCTTTCATCGTTCCATCTTGGTCGAAGACGTTTCATTTCAGTGGCCACTCGGTTGTGTTCTCTCACCCAAACTAGTTATCACACAAATACACTTTGTAAGCAATGACTAATGACCTTTAATATTTATTAAGTATTTTTCTTCAATCTTATTAGACTTAATGAAAGGTAGTTTACGTGTGTGCATGGCAGCCAATGCAGGCATTTCGTTCACACGCTCATCCCCAGCAAGAAATTTTCCTTTAAAATCGATTTTTGTCTGGGTCAAAGTTTGAACTTGCGCCACCGTTGGAAGAAAGTTTGCACTTGCATCGCTTATACGCATCAGCCCTTTATCATTTTAAAAATTTAGAAACTTGAAAGCCAAAAATTAGTACAGTAAACCGAGTAAGTACGAAAAATATTTCAGATTGAAAGTTTCAGTCGTTGGTTCTTACCTCCAGTTCCTCGGAGCTGGTTTGCTCTCTCTTCATCAGAACCATAGACCTGAGATAAATCTAAGTAAGCCGTAAGTATGTTGAACTGTTCCCTTATTCCCGTTTGTGCTGAAAAATGTTTAGAAATTTGTAAATTGTGAATTTCTTTCACTTAAGTCATAGTTAAAACTTTATGACATTATATAATGATGATTGAAATGATCATTCGACTTACTTGGGAAACAATAAACAGTAGATCGTGTAAAGTCCATGCAACGTTGAGGGACGGGTAAAGTAGAATAAAAACTATCACTGGTTGGGATTTCTATTGGTAAGCAATCCACATGATTTCTGTCTGTGGTACAGCATTTCCGATCTATAGGCAAAATTAATAATAATTATACAATGTAAACTCCCTAACTAAAAATTAACAGCAGCTCCCTAAATACCCTTATAGTATGGACAATGCAATGCATTACAGAATTAATCCTAGTAATAATCAATAAAAACACAAACCTGCTTCTGGTGTAAGTGTCAAATCATGATCAATAAATTGCCCTACTTGAGGAACCATGTTGGTTATACTAGTATCAGGATGAATTAAATCAGGATGAAGAGTAGAACTGACAAGACGTGCATTTGGTAGATCAGCAGCTAGGATTCCACCTCTGGGTTCACCAAATCCTGTGAAAAGCGTACACACATGCATATATAGAGAAAACCAGCAAGACAAAGGAAAATAAATTAATACACTGACACAACTTCAAACAATAGATAATATATCTTGCACAGTACAAAACAGATTTGGAAGTCTGCAACACTTGAACTTGTGCTTTGCTTTCAACTCTAACGGGGCAATGTGAAATTTACATGAATTTTTCCATTCGTATCTGTGCAAACTCATTATCATTGTAATTCCCGTTTTAGAGAAAGTTGAGGGAACAATTACGTTTTTAGCATGTTGATATTCTCTTAGTTATATAAAAGAGTGAATTTCCAAGCTACTCAAAAGCAAAAGCTAATATTGCAGTTGTAGTGTAGTAAGTATTATAAAATTAGTACCATCATTATAACTAGCTGGCACCAATCGTTTGAAAGCTGTGAGAGCTGCACCCCATTGTGGGTTATAGATATTGTTGCAAGATCCGTCGACAGATCTGTATTTGTAGCTTTCCTGACAGATTAAATGAGGAAAGCAAAGTTCAGATCCAGCAACACGCCTTCTTAACAATCGTAATGCTCTCTCTCTTGGAACACCATTTCTTTAGATACACAAGATATTGCAGTAGTAATTAGATTAGAGATACATGTGTATAATGTAGTACTCTTGAATGGTTATATGAACTGCTATAGGTAAATGTAAGATTTTTACCTTTGAACAAGAATTTCATAAGCTCTTAAATTCGTATTTGAATCTCTTCCAATTAATTCAGCAATCATAGGAAATTTTACATAGGAATTCGTAGGCTCCCGTGAAATCAGAGATCGTGTCAAAGTGACATTCCGAGTAGGAGTACTTAGGACGTCTTTATTAGCTTCCTGGAAATAATTTATGAAATAATTGCAAGATATGTTGCAATTTACATTAATTAAAATCTTCTGCTTACTGTTATCGCCTCATCTGCCATTTTAAGTTCCACATTACTGAACTCATCTTGAGTGGGTGTCGTTGCCGTTGATGATAATTTGAAGATACAGCAATATAATATTATTGCCAAGGAGAATATATTTGCCCTAATAAAAATTTACAAAAAGTTATAACTTAAATACTGACAAACGGTTGAGAAAAAGTAAAAAAGCCTGAAACTTCACCTCATATTTGGTAGAGGAAAATCGGTGAAGAGATGCGAGTGCGGCAGCTTGTTTTCTCGTTCGTTGTTCTTGTAGTCGTGGTAAAAGTTTTTGACTTCGAATGACTTTTAAACTTTGTAAGGTTTTGGCTTTTATATTTTGGTTGTTGTTGCTGAATTAAGCAATGTCAAAAGAGCGCTATAAATATTCCTATACAATTATTTGACGATCTAAGGCTTAGAGATTATGTAGTTTCCAGGAAGACTACGTACTATTTTAATTGTTGTAGCAAGTGATCGTCCTCAGCAAAGCACGAAAATCTATTGAAATTCATTAGTTTACATAACTTCCATTCTATATCATACTATTAGCAGTACGTCATTAAAGCCCTGCAGATGCTACTATTCAACACTATTTGCCAACTATATTAATGACAAAAGACACACTTGCAGATTATTGTTATTCACGAACATGTATTTTACATAAAACGGATTTGAACATCTCTCCGCCTATCTGTAATACATACGTGGGTATCTATAGGTACACAGTATCTTCTCTATATGCACAATGTAATTGTTCGTTAAATAAGTGTACATTTACAATATTCCATCCGGATAAAGCGTTGCTTTACTTTCCGAGGAAATAATCACAAAATAAGAAACATTTTAAAATCGTATTGCATCATTGGTAGGATAAACTAAAAATTCATGGTATTCATTTCCTTAAAAACCCTGATAAAGAGGGAACATTTATTATCCAAATTAAATAATATTTTTCTTAATATTTAATGAATTTATATATTTTTTAATTTGCTGGTAAACTAACTCCTCAATGACAGATTTTATTACCAAATCGTGTTACCCAACAGTAACTAAATTTTTTAAAGGGTACTAAATTTTTCCGAACAAAATGCAAATGCAATTGTGTATATACTTATTTATTGCATGGATTGTTTTCATTTGGCAATGGATTCTGGAATTGAACTACTTCCTATTATAAACAAAAAATCCTATAAATCTTATATTAAATTGACTTGGTACTAAGTACTAAGTAATGTGTTTTGGGGTAGTTACTCATAGATTAGCAAATCGGAGTGTGGAGAACACTATTCAGTTTCTATGATTTTTTACCTTTGTTACTGATAGTGATAAATTGATCCTTTTGAGTTTGACGTGTGAATAATATACTGTTCTATTATAATTCTATTCCAATATAAAATTCAGAATTTTAGCATTTTAAAATGTTTTCAATAGTCATTCAAATGTAAATTATAATATCTTTGACAAAAAATTGTAGTCAAATGTACACAAATTAAATAGAAATGAAAACCTGGAAAATTTTTCAGTATGTAAAGAATCACAATGGCCGGACAAAGAGAAAATCTATTGGGAGTTTTGGGAAATGAATTAGAGAAATTTAAATAATTGACTCTTGCCAATTAGATGTCCTTCCTGGGTCAAGAACAATTGTAAGTTATTAAACAAGAATTGCCAAGAAGGGTTGGGCATGAGCAATTTACAGGCTCTGGTTTCAAACACAGCTTTCCTTTGATGCAAATTACCTAAGACATTTCAATAAAAATTGAGTTGAAAGTGCATTTCATTCACTGCCTTCGTTGACGTGATTCTTGAAACATTAATAGCCTTTGACGTCATCAACTTACAGTGAATTATTTTGCGGCCTCATTGTAAAAAAGGACTTGAAGACAATATCTTGATTGAAGTCCACTGAATAAAGTAGATGAAACTGAAAAGATTATGTTAACCAGACTAATCCACCACAAAAATCCAAATATATATTGAGCAGATAGAGTATAATGGAATAACCAAAGTGTCATCAATCATATCCAGATTCCAATTGCACATGAGTGCCAAGAAGATCACGGGCCCATAGTCACACAACACAACGACCCAATTTATATATTTGTGCATATTTTTCTCGCTATGGCATTTTAATATTTTAGTCCAAATAATTATGTACCTAGTGTTCTGTAATAGACGAAATGTAAAAAATACTTTCATAAATAAAAAATTAGCTGATTCCAAAGCTGTGGATCAATAATGCTAAAGTCTGCAAGCTTACGTAACTATATGGGAGAATAACATTAGAGCACCATTTATAAAAATTATAGGTATGTGACATAAAATTATAATGTGGAATTATCGTCAAGAGATGAGAGGTGTGCAACAATCATCTATAAGACCTGTGTGCAGTAAGTTATTTATTACTCGTCAATCTTATTTCACCATTTTCCACACGATATTATTTTAGTGACATAAACTATATCTTTCGTTTCTAAAACGCGTAGCGTAACTACTTTACATCAAATTGTATGTAAAAAATTTCCTATTGGAACTAATTCCACAAAAATTTAGCATTGTGAATGAATATCACGAGAGATATGTAAACACATCTTCCAGTTTGATGAGTCATTTGCAGTAGGACACTCCAAAGCTTGAACAGGTAGATATTAAAACAGATTACGAGTTGGTATTACTGATAAATAAATATAGACGTCAAGGATATTTATCTGATATATATTTATGTATGCTGTTGATATAAACGTCAGTAAAGAACCACACAGTTTACTAGAATTTGTGTTATTTTGATGCAGTTTACAACTATTTTACTCATTGCCAGTTAATTTAATCTCTGACAGGCAATTGTTTGCACAACATTTTATGTGGTAAATATTATTACTGTTTCTTTTATTGAATTCATCTATTCAATCAAATTGCACATATTGACAATAATTTCTTGTTTATCTACTGCAAACCATTACCATACAATGAAATTTGCAACAATGCCAACTTTTTATTAAAAATTATGTTAATCTTTCCATGAACTAACAAAAGGTCATGAACAGGGTCGTCTACGAAGTAGAACCGCGATAAATTCGTAATACGTATTTATGGATTATGTACATTACTATTTGTTTATTTTCTTTCATAAAGTCTAAAACTCGAAGAACAGTTTTAACAGATATAGAAAATTCAAAAAAGTGTCCAAAGGATCAATGCCTTTTGGTTTAGCTAAAAATTCGAATTGATGGGGAAATACTTTTAAATTTTTTTTGTCCCGCAATCTTATGTAGTTCAATGGCCCACATAATATATTGAATAAAATTGGGCAATGCCTTCTATTTGTAGAAATTCTTTCGCTTAAGTACATAGAATTTACTTCAGTATTTAATTAGAATAGGTATTTTAGGTTTTGTTTGGCCAATTACCTAATTATTAGCCACAGCTAGCTTGCTAATACTGTTCTTGCTTTTCAATATGGACTTATTTAAATTTTTAATTCGGAAAACTCCTGACCTATAATATTTTCTAGTTAACCAACAATTAATGTGTTTACAAGTTTCAACAGTAAATAACAGATTATCCCTGTTTGTGAAATGTCAGTTTCACACACTATTTAAAGCTGCATCGAAATTGCATCATTGACTGAAATATTCATTAGAATCACTTTTAACCATTACTTTTCCTAATACAACAATTTTAAACATATTCAGAGTAATGGTAATCATCCACCTGCATTCTCCGTCTCCACCTAAGTGCGAAATAAAAATAGGCTAGTAGGTAAATAAGTGTTCGATAGTCCCAGATATACAATATGCAGCTTTAGCTTATAACTGATATTATATCTGCAAGCATAAAATGCGTATGGTCGTATTTGTAGTAAATGAGCAACGTGCTTTGCATTTATTAAAAGATACAGAGTTAATAAAAAACAAAAATGCGTCGCAAAAGTAATTGCACGAAGTAAAGAGAGCATTCATTTATTCCACAAATCAAGCTGAATCCACTGTTACCCTGTTACTACATAGTGCACGAGTACACAAAATATTTCAGCAACAATAGCAAACAAACAAAATGTAAGCCCTAAATGTTTTTAGTGTTCTTCTTCCAAGGATTCTTCTGTGTGACCTTAAATTGGTTGCTATTGCGTACAATATACAGTATTATGGCTACTATATGATTTTTTATTTCTTCCTTAGCAGTAGGATCTGATTTTTATTAATGTAAGCGTAGACGAACATGTTTATAGTAGCTTTACAACATGAGAATCACAGGTATCTGTAGGTACTCATTCCAGCCAGATTGTATTTTTTAATGCTTCGATTGTAAAAGGCAATATTTTTTATGCAATGTAACCTTCAATACTGTATATGAACACTTAAAAATAGTTACTCCAATATAGATTTGATGGTGTACCTTTAGGCTTATTACTTTATTTCGTATCCAACATGCATCCCATCCCATGTTGTTGCTGAGTGAAGAAAGGAAAAAATAAGCCAAGTAGTTGGTCAAGCAATAATTCACAAACTTACATCACGACTCTATATAGCAAATCTACCCAACCTTCCTCACTTGCTAAATACCTAATTATGACTATACTTCAAGAATGAACTATGAGTCAGTCAGGGACACATGTGCCGTGTCACACTTTTACTCTCAAAGCAATACTGTAATATAAAAATACATTTAGCATTTATTTCTACATAGCTCATATGTATGTCTACCAAATTTAATTTACTTAAGTACTTTCAGTTTCAAAAATAGCATTATAGTTTAGTTAGTTCTTTCATCAGTATCATCATCTTTAGTCCACCCATAATACTATTGTTACATTTAGTTACCACATGTAAAGTTTGGTACATTACTAAAGTAAGGTCAAGGTCTTTTGGATGCGTAAATTGAAGAAACCATTCTTCTACTGACTACTACTATGTGTGCTGTATATTTGTATGGAACCAAAAAGCATTTATAATGAGATTGTAAGATTTTAACTATTTTGTTGCAAGTCATTTATTATTCATACAAACAGAAACCAATCTTACATAAGACTTAGACACGACAAAAGTCATAAGGAGAAAATACTTTATAGAACTGTAAACGGCAAATAGGTACCAATAGTGCAAATACTACAAAATGATTAATATGATAAAGTCGAGTTGCTCAAATAGTGAAACTGGTGCAAATTATTTCTTTCTCTCTTATCCTCGTCCGCACTTGTTAATTGAAAGATACAACTCCAAATGAAATCAACAAACTCGTACGCTAGTGCCATTAGCTCATCGTTAAGCGCAATCAAATCCAATAATTACCATATTTATGAACTCTAATTGAACAATAACCAGTTGAGGAGCATAATTACCAAAGCATAACAAATCACCATCTAATTTATTCTCTTATATATCAATAAATCTTAAGCTGTAGGTACTCTTATCATATGTGAAATAGTATCTTAGCATAGGACATCTTTAACTACAGATCAATGCTATATAAATGCATAAGTAATCATAATTCATTTTGTGAAAAGCTGAAGAAATCAAATGACATGGAATGACATTCTGCACATTACTTCTTACAAATCCAGACAAATATTATAATTATTATGCATCAGTTCAGACAAACTAACATTTTGCAATATTAATATAATAATATATCTGTAATAACGTACATAGATGCAATAACAATAGAATGGTTTACACATGAATCCGTCTAGAAGTCTGCTACATAATTTGTTTGTCTTCTCTGCATAACGTACACGAACAAATATGTGTACAAGATAATGTAAACGTATTTGTCCACGCAAAATAACTCATCGTTATCAATAGAATATAAAGCATTCAGAAAGTGAGAGATGACGAATACGTACAATTCTAGGTGCACTCAATATCTGAACTCAAATAAAAGTAATATATGTACACTATACTATACTCTTAACAGGAATGAGAGTTGAAACATTTACAGAAATAGTAAGAGGCTCACGTCTCCTGCGTATTTATATTTCTACGCATCATAACGGATTAAACACAATGTGTTTGAAGACTATTTGACAATCACATAATAAGTAAATTGAAAGCAATATCTATAGTTAACTACTCTGTAGTGCTAGTTGAAAACTTTTGTAACAAACTTCTAAACATCGGTCATAAGTCTCTGAAAGTTACAACCTACTTAAATATAGAAATATGGATAACATATCTAATAAAGTTATTGTTTTTAGCAGTCACTCCATGAGATCACGCAAAAATACGATTGGCATTTTATACTGCAGGAAACTTTTATGAAATATCTAAGTATGTGGAATACAAACTAATTATAACATTGGAACGACTATTGTTGGGGGTAACTAAACTCTACCTGATAAAAATGCAAGTTACTACAGAATACAATACGTGGCATTCTTATTCTACAAAAACCCTGGGGATCTACATTAATTGCATACAAAGGAAACATAGTTGTTTACAACAGTTTGCCTTACTCTGGAAAAATAGAGTGACCAAAGAATACTTTATCAGAAAACTGATGCTTATTTATAACTATTTTACATAGAAGATATATAACTTTAATAACACAAAGAAACAGTCTTAATGTACCTGGACATCTAGTACACTTCAATTGGTAAACAGTAATGGGTATACTTGAGAAAGCAGCAAGTAACTGTTATAATACACGTACAAACATATACGAACAGCTGACATTGTAAACATTTTGACATTTTTGTTGATGATAAATATTCTTTTTAGGCAATACTCTGACGGTCATCTTCGTTGCATTTAGTGGCACGCTTAGAACTTTCCATAGGAATATTTTCACCATCGTGAATCTCAGTCAAGGACTTGGTTTTTTCATTGGCACTAATAGAAACATCTCCGTGATGTTGAAAAGGCTGAAGAATGCGTTTGAAATTCATAGAATAGTTCCACTCAGATTCTAGTTTCTTCAAGTCTGGATATAGACTTCGGAAAAACGAAATCATCGAATAAATGTTTTTGATGAAGAAAATCGTTGTATCTGCGGTACCGTACCAGTTTCGCAAATATAGCCGAACCCCACAGTACGACAGATTTACCAGAAAGAAATGAAGAACTTTAGATAGAATCTCCAGACCAACGGGATAAGTTCTACCAAAATTCGAAACAGTCAATTTGTACAGTGACAGAGAAGGAAGCATCAGATTTACGGCGGTCAGAGTTAAGATGAAGTTTTCGAAATGATATGAGTACATAAGATGAGTCTCTGGTTCCAACAGTAGAGAGAAAAACGTAGTCTACAAACAAAAAAGTAAATGTAAAAATGTAAAAAAATAAAAATAAATTTAAAAAAAAACCAAAGCAAATTTTAGAAATAAATTTTTTTCAATACTGTCAATTCTAAGCAACGTACCGTGTCAAGAATTTCAATCGCTGTGCTGTAGGAAATTGACCCGATGTAGGCATTTCGCACCGGGTCTTCATGTGCGTCATGATGAGCTTCAACCAGAAGGTAGAATATAATGGAACTGATGGCAATGGCAATCTTAAGAAGCGAAGGGCCAAATATTTCGTCACCACTTGTCGTTTGTGGAATTTCAGCTTTTGATTTCATGATAACAACCAATTTAGCAACCATAATTGTGCTGTAGACGATCCATGTCACGTAACTGAATGGAAAGGCTGAGATTTGGACAAAGCAACCGAAGGCCACGGGTTTCGTTCCACTCGGATCTTCTTCACTGCCCTGACGAGAATTTGTTCTGTGCGATATGAAACTACTGGAATTGCTAGCCGAAGTCTGGAGGCGCTCCTTCCGCTTTTTCTTGTGTTGAATTCGGAAAGCCAGGAATAGTGTGAACGAAAAGAACAATAAACAGAAGAAATCTCCAAGAAACCAAAGGAAGGGGAGTGATGACTTGCTGAACGATTTAATTATGAAATAATTGAAGATAACACTCTGGAAAAGAAACACTGTTGCCAAGAATATGGCATCTGCGAATCGAAATATTGCGGTTATTGAACACAGCATTTTGGTACTTTTTATAACATCAGGTAATCTTGCTTCCAAAATTGATTTTGGGGACTCAACACAGTAGACTCTCAAAGAGAATTTTCCTTATTCTTATTCCTTTGAATTCCAGGTACCTTTAAACAAAAAATCAAAGGTTAGGCATACACTGTCGAAAGTTATACAAATTAAAAATTTGAATCTTTGAATTGTAGAAGAACAATATTTAATTTTACTCAAAAAGACTCCCACATGATAAGAAATTTCAAGACTGAAAGACATTTTCAAACAGTATCTTTTGTTTTTGCTCGTTTTGAAAAACCTACGCACTCGCAATGTTAATTGTTACTATTGTTTATTAACGCACAAAAGTAGACACAGTTAGCACCTGTTAGTACACAAGACACAAACAACAACATATAGCCTAAGAGTACTTTGCAAAAAGCATCACAGCAGGCGAATTGCTTTCTGTGACATTGTAATTGAGACATGAGGTGAGACTCGTGAGACCTTGTTGTCTACCTTGCATGGCTCTCTCTTTCTGCTAATTATCTGCCAGTCAGTTCAACTTCAGTAACTTTTGACTCTGCATCTCTCCTTCCGACAATGCGAAATAATAGATAACCTAGGTATGTACTTTATGTTTACTTTACTCGTTTACTCTACATTATCAAACTACCACGCAGACTTTTGTTTATTTTTTAACTCAAAAGAAGTCAAAAACTTTCAGCAAATACAAATGCAAAATTCAAACCGTACTAAATGTTTAAGTAAATACATAGGTATTTATTGAAATCATTATAAAGTAGAAGCAATGTTTAACGATAAATTATTTCACTAATAAACATAACGGGGCCGCAGACGCAAACACGCACTGTAGAACATTGTTGAAAAACAAAGAACGAACCGAACGCCGCAAAAGCGTTTGCAATTTATGTATACACAGTTAAATGATTTTCATTACAAGGTTGAAGACTGAAGTGAGAAAAAACTACATTATTCTGAGAAAATGCTGTTGAAATATGGGAAAGATACGCTCTACTGTATTATCTACAGAGAACTTTTAATATTTTTTCTTTACATGCATTATTAGCATTAGATGTAGACATGTAGACGTCTGCTAGATTGACAATCAATGAAAATTATAATGAAATAAAGCACTACTTTGGTTGTCGAATTTATTTTAATTCTCGGAATTAATTAATTAGTATAGCTCACCATGTTTCTGTTATAGAGTAGATTGCACTGCAATAGTTAACGATATTTACCAATTGACTATGCTGTCCACTTCAGACGTATTTCCAATCGTGGTGTTTTAGTATTTCAAAAATAGACAGAAAATCAAATGGTTTGGTCCTCTAAAGCACTGTTACATTACTAAAAAAAATTGTCACAAATGCTTCTACATTTTGCTGGCAAAAATTGCAGAACGGACGTCAGTGACCGAATATACATAATACGCAAAAAGAATGACTGATGTCATGTAAATATTATATATTTATATATAGATACCAATTGATGACGCGTATTATTGCATAATATTTGTATTTTCCAAATAAAACCTGTTTGCCTAATCAAAACTATCGATCCACAGTTACACAGTATTTCTACATGACTCCAATGGTTCCTGGTATTTCTGTGCGGTTAAAGTAGAAAACTAGGGAAAACAATACTGGGTCCAAACGGTTTAACTGACGCTTACTGTGTGTACTACAAAGTGCAAGTGGTTAGACGTGAGCTCACTCGCACACGATTTAATAGAAGTGAGTCAATTCCTTAGTAATGTGCATTCCGCCCTTACTACATAATCGACAAAATCAACACCGCATTACTTCTTAGATCTCGTGTGGTTTTGCAAATAATGCAAAGCTATCGTTCATTAATATTCTAATCTGCTCGACAGTTTGAGGAGAAGTGGTCCAAAACGATTTGGCTAATTTGGAATGCGTCAATTGGCCAAGTTGCACAAGGACAACTCGTCCACTAACAAAGAATAATTTGCCAATTACTTATGGAAACTATTTATTTTCGCTCCAAGATAAGATACCTAATATATCTCAGAACACAAAATGTTAACAGAGATTTATTGTTAACGGATAGCACTATTTACACTTCATATATATTTATTTCAAAAACAATTGCAGGCAGTGTAAATTGTTGACAATGAGTTTTGAATCAATCGATAGTATTCGGCATTCGGTAACCACTTTATTTTGTTAGCATAGTGCTAGTATAATGGATTAGTATAATGGATATCAGAAATTAAAAAATTCAGTTCAGAAATGAATAGTTTGTTCGCCCGATCTATTTGAAAATAACCACCATGACACTTAAAAGAACGAGTGAACGGTAACATAAATAATAATGAACTGAACAAACTTTAAATTTAGCCAGCAGTAGTTGATGAACATGAACACGTAAAACTTTGTAATAATTATTCGTAATTGGCTACTTTGACCAGTTATCTCTTATTTCGTTTATCATTTTGTTTTGGACCATTTTAGCAAACACCACACCAACTTCAGATCTCAATGAACACTGGTGTTTGGTTTTGCATGTATGTAAACGTGTATTTATAATGTTGTACTTGTACTATGAATATTTTATGCAAGTTGTACTTGGAAGTGTCTTGTACCACGTAATAGCCTTAATCTATGAATATGAACCACAATACACAATCGTCAGCATTTTCTTACCGTTCATTCTCAATTTCCTTCCAATCTTGCCTTAATGAACAAGTCTCTGAAATACAATATATAACATGAATACTTAAAGAAATAGGACAAAATGCAATGCCGACAGACGTTTAGCCCAACTAAGTATATTTTTGACCTTAAGACTGAGGCATCTAAGCATTTCCCACACTGCTAGTATATGTCACTTAACTAAAATCCTATAGTTATAGGGCTCGACGGGGAGGAGTTCAAGTGGCAATCCTAAGGGTCAGTCGTCAGTCTGTTAAAATTGGATTTCCGTTCATTTGCCAAGTCTCTTTGTCAAAGCAAACTACCAAAATGAGCTTAATTACGCCTGAAGTTCTTTACTATTTCGGTTGTCCTATAATGCGAAGTTCTAAAAATTATTAAAACAATAATGAATTAAGAATACTCTTACTTTGATTTGCAAAAAACTATTTCTATAGCATTGAAAATTTCTAATATTATATAAAAAAGTATGTACCCGAAACTTTGATATCAAATGGCTTAAAAATTTGCCAGTGGTGGCCAATAGCACTCTAAAAGGCAACAGGTTCAGTACGCATAGCTCATTAAAATTGCAATGTCATGCCTACTAATATGATGCACTAGTTTAAACCCGACTTCCGGGCGCCTTGATAAATGAAAAGCGCATGCAAACACAAATTGAATATTTATACATGTAGTAAATATAAACATAGATTATTAGATCTTATGTGACCGATTGACACATAGGACGATAATGTTTAAAGGTATTCATTTTCCGTAACGATTGAACTAACGTACTGAAGGAAAACCACAACTTCTCACTTTTAAGAATGCAAAAGCAAACCGCTTTAGTGATAGTTGCGTTAGTTTAACGGTTTAAAAGAAGCAAAATATTCCAGACCGAATATTAATTGCTAGAGTGAAACACTAAAACTTTAAAATTTCGTAGTTGTTAGCTACCGTATTTATCAAAATAATACTCCGTCACATTATTGCTTCAAGTCCTATTTTTGGCTGCCCAATGTGCGTAGTAAACTTTGAAAGTAGGATAATTTCGACGCGGATGATTATTTTTTCAATTCGTGATTTGTTTACTTCTTTAGTCAAAATTGTTTACTGAATACCTAATTAATTATAGTTAAAATGGAATACCTATACCATCGATACCGTACAATAAGCTCTTCGTCAGAAGCGATAAGAATATCATCAGAGATAATAGGAGCAACGTTATTGATCACTATCTCTTCGTCTTATTAGTTTAGATTGTATATCACATATTTTACATTAAGCGTACAGTAATTTCATATATTGAGGTGAAGGATTATTTCAGCGTGGAGTATTACTAGTTTCAAAGGCCATAAATTTAGGATACTACTGGAATAATCCTCTACATGGAATCTTATTCCTAAGGGAGCATTATTTCGATAAATACGGTATAAGGTTTCCATTCATGTTCTGCGAGCCAGTTTCATTTCCCGAAAAGTATTTTGTTGGACTATTAAATATATTGTAATACAGTCATAATGTAGACAGTAGCGAAGGCGGTTCGTGCCTACGAATTCATATCCGCGGTCTTCCATAACAATCTACAAGTCCTAAGAGTGGTGGGCATGTTAATTCTTTCCCAAGTTTATTAAGATTGTCAGACTAGTTTAAGGACGACTGTGTTCTTTAAAGTGAAAATGCGACAGTGCATCACTTAGAAATAAAATTTTCTTTCTAGTTTCTCAAAAGTTTCTAGTCGCCCTTTCTATACTCTATTTTTAAAAATGGCTAAGAGTTCAAATATGCAGAAAAAAATTGGGAAAAAATGTCCTGAGCTCTTTATTTGGGAATTTTTACTGAAAATCAAAATATATTTTTACATGAATTTCCCTATTCCCTTATAGACTCAAGTTTGAGCCTTAAAAATAATATTCCTCAAAAATGTGGTCAGTCCTAGAAAAATGTATGAGAATTTTGATTTCTTTAGACAGGCCTTTAGACATAGCCATCTTTAACAAGAAGATTCTTCTTGCCCATCACTTGTACGCAAATAGTGGCCTGGTTTACTCTGGTTACTGTAATCCACATTGAGATATCATGAAGTGGAGTTTAAAAATAATGAATTCGTATGCCAGCATCTACAAGACCAATTTTCATTACTAATGCTAACTCCGTCAAACCCTTATCCATAAAGCAAGCAAGAATATTTTAAAACCCACGACAAACTAATCTTCCTCATGCTCCGTTTACATGCAATCAATTATTAGGCGCATAATATTAAATTGTAAATGCCGATTAAAACTAGTGTAATTAAGGTCATAATTCATGCAGAAAGTTGAATATTCAGTTTTCAGTCGACAAACAATAAGTAAATGAATTATACACTTCAACCTATCTCGTGCAAAATCCATTTAAGGAAATCTTATGGCTGGATATGTAAAATTATTAAAATTGGCTACACGGATCCATCAATATTTATGTGTGAACACACGAGCATTTATTACTTTTCCTCAGTTCAAATAAACTGACAGATACCTCTAGTAATAAATTAACGATGTAAATGGATGGAGATCCATGTTGTTAAAATGCAAAAACTTATTTTACAACAATATAGGGTTTAGCTGAGTTATATATACCTATAGCCAAAATGACATTCTTATGTGCAAAAATCATGGATTAGACAATCCACACATATAGCAATCGGCAATAGTACGTTTTATTCGTAAACTCAATGTCTATCCATAATCCATACCCATGGTTCAGCTCAAGAGTCTACACAATCAGTTGCATGAAATCATGTTATACTGCAAAGTCAAAGTAACTATTAAATTCAATGCAGTTGTTCAGGGCTTTTGGTTTTTCCTGTCTATCAGTGCTTAGGGAAAATAGTACTAAAAATGTGCCACCTATTTTCCATTTCAAATGGATTCTACTATCCAAACATCAATGTACATTCACCAAAGTCACCATCACCAACACAGGTGCCAATTATTGTCGACAAGACAGATTTAACGATTATGCCTATATCAATAATAAATAGAATATGGAAATTGCACCAATATACATATAGACTCTATTGTGATCACTGGCAGCTATACTGAAAGTTGTCTTTTATGTCTAGCTTGCAAGCTTGCAAGTCAGCTATTTTACATAGTTATGTATTCTTCCTGGGAATAGCTAGGTATTAGTCATGGTCATGGTTCTTGATGACGATGACATGACGGATATACTAATCTTCAGATATATAGTATATGAAAACGTCTCTCTGCACTATCTTACAATGCATCATTTTCCTGTGCTATTCATTTACTTGCATTTCTTCTTTTACCACTGACATGATAGTAATCAAGAGCAGACTTTCAGGGTCATTTGTTACTTATACGTATGTACGTACATAGCACAGTGTTCACTGAAGTACAAATTGTACTTGCTACAACTAGAACTGTATAGCTAAGTGGAATAAAACGTTTGTCGGTGATTTCACATGTAAAGCAAACATAATATTACGTTTTCTTATTTTCTTATTTACTGGAGCTTTTAA
>CM060170.1:31456986-31471986 GCA_020352615.2 Yoshiicerus persimilis | reverse complement strand
TCATTGGGAATAGCAATTTATATTGTTTTCAGTTAGCCTTCCAAAGAATTACAAAAAAATATTACATACAACCATATAAATAGTAAAATAATACCAAGATCTTACGTTCCAAAACGTGCTTAATTATTCCTCATTGCATTGGAGCCTCTACTTTGGGTTATGCATGTCACAAATCACGCTACTTTCTACATCTCTAAATTGGGGGATTTTATTCACGTACCTTCTGATAGTTTTTCTTCGAATATTTCATTGGGAATACCAAGTAAGGTAATTAACAAGAAAAATAAGTTTACATTTGCCGCTGTAATACCAGACATTTTTTTTGCTAAAATAAGCCAAGTATTGTAACATTCCATTTTTCCATAAAAAAGCAAAATATCGCAAAAATTTTATTATCACCAAAATGTTTTTAAAAATATATATTTTGTCAAACCGCAAAATATTGAAATTAAAAAAAACATGAAAAAAACCTTTATTGATACCAAACATAAAAATGCCTTAAAAGTCAAATTCCTTATATTATTGAGAATGAGGGATGTAGAAGATGGAAATCCCTGTTTGGGGGAGAATGGCTAAACGGAGAGTTTTGGGGTAAACATTTTTGAAATCGCCGCATATTTTTAGCGGCTATGAAAACGGAAAATGTCGAATGTCCATTCAGTGGCACTTTTCCATTTTTTTTCTACTAATACTTAACCTTTGTAAACGCTTTCGCTAAATTGCTACACAGTAGAAACAATTTCTGTTTTACATTATTATAATCACAGCGTACTAAATAATCATAATCCTGCACAGTATGTACAAAAGCAGAATAGTTTGGGTCCAGGGAATAAATAAGTTATCCACAATATAAGTAAAAATGAGAGCCAAACTAAACGTCTAAGTTTATAAAGGACCCTATAGACTAGCAGTAGAAATACAGGCCCCATGGCAATGTAAGCCAATAGCAAAACGATAGAAATTGCTGGGCCCCAGATTTTCATTAAGGTTTCACAATGCCATTAAAAAACTTTGCTCTATGGCAATTATTATGATTTAATTGTCATGCAGTACCTAGTCGTGGCATACAACTAATAGTGATATCTACTGATAAATATTACCAAGGAGCTTCAAATTGTAGACCAATGTTTTTCCGGTTGTGGTTTGTCAGGGGTTCTACCAAGGCGTTTCCAGGGAAATTATTATTTAGGCTCCTCAGGTGTTGAAAAGTGCAGATTTTTGGGGGGATGAGCCACGGGACGGATGAGTGGTACTATCTTGCTATATTTTACGTTCACTACGGGCAACGGCTCCGGATATGTGGACAAAATTACTAAAATCCGTCCCGTAGCTTATCCTTTTTTAACACACGTAAAAAACTGCATTTTCAACACCTGTAGTGTGGACGCATCTTGGGTTCTACTGTCTTCTAATGTTTTGTTTCAAAAATAGGACTATTTGGAAGAGATAAACACATCGTCTTCATCAAGAAGATTTACCAGTCATTTTGTCTTTTTCAAATATTCCATTTTCGTAAGCAAAACACTAGACGACTTTCCATTATGAAAGGGAAAGGCCACGGTTTGAAACACCTTGGGTTTAACAATTTCCCCACCGTGCCGTGGATGCAATTGAAGACTATCGCTGGAAAACAAGATAACTCCATGGCCAAAAATTAGCACATTTGTAACTATGGCTATAGTAAGATTAGTAAGATTAGCCCATATAATTTAGAACTGACTGAACGTGTAAGAGCAATAATGGCAAATCAATCATGCCAAAGGATGCAAATGATTCAGTGATTAATGACAAATATAAAGAAACAACTTTGTGGTAAATGTCAACTTTTTAAAGTATTTTAGAACTACATTGCAATCAGAATACTCTAACAATTTCCTATCCTAAGCGAAATTATTTTGATAAAGTTCGTAAAGCAAGTTTACTTATTATTATTTTATTTTACTTGCAAATGTTTTACTTGAAATTAAAACGCTTATATAGGTTTCAAAACACATATAGTATAAAATACATCATCTAACATGAAATTATAAAATTTTACACAGAAAATGTACTAACAAATAAATAACTTTAATAACAAGTAATAGACAAGTAAGAAACAACAACAAGTTTAGAGACTGGTATAAAAGGTTTTATATTGGGGTAATAGATACTTGCTCATGTCACGCAAGTTCTGCTAATTGTCTTCTAATTCACCTTCTCCAAATACTCCAACTGGATCTACTGCATTTAAGATACTTTCGCCTAAGCATCTCTTTTTTCTTTGTAAAATGCTTTTATTATGCCGAGCATAACCCAAATACCAGAGAACACAAGTTATGTGGCTACAGCACCCGACGACCCTTCCGCCTACTTTACATTTGCAATAATAAGAAATTACTGCATCTTTTCCTTCCTTATGGGGATCATATTCAACCCAGAGGTGATGAACCTTTGAAGAACTGAACCGGCTTTCTATTTTGGCTCTCAACAAATTAGACATTTCTCGATGAACATATATGATGTAGTTGCTGTCCTCACTTAAATGTTGCCGAGTGTAATTTTCAGCTTGTTGAACTTGATATACGCCAAGTGTCAAAAGCTTTAAGTCATCCTCAGTTAAAAGTGGAAAATCTGCAATCTCTTCCGAAGCAGGAACCCAATCCACTCTTTTTCTTTCTAAATCTAATTCTTCTACTTTTTTCTTCATTTCATTCATCAGTCCGATTTTCTGCAAGGCTAATTCCGCAATTCTTGCGTGTGAATCGTTCTCAGCCAACAGGGGAGTACAGTAGGCATTAATTAATGCACACGCGATGCGAACGAGAGATGCTAGCTTTGGAAAATAGGTTATTTCAATTACACCATCAAAAAATTTCCATTTTTTCAAGCGACCATTAACTGATTCTACAATCCATCGTATCATTGTTACTATTCTTGACTCATTTGCATTAGATGTGGTGAATTGCTTTTCACCCTTTTTAAGTAAGTGTGGCATAAAAGTTTGAAAATTCTTAGATTCGAGTTCATTTATGACATCTCTAAATCCACGGTCGAGCACTAATTGATCATTTTCCTTGAAAAATGATGAGAATCCATACGGACGTTGTAATATGCTACTCATTATTTTTGCATCGTTATTGTTATTGTCCGCAAAAAACAGTCCCTCTGCTTCTAATATATAACCGTCGGGAAAGACGATCATCATAGGCTTAAGAAGGTTACGATGCTTGTGGTTCGAATACGTCATTCTTTGAAGTTCATAATCCGTTGCTTTCTGAACATATAGGTAAGTGCCATCGATAACCACTGCCAATGATCCTTCCTTGGACTTAAACAGCGTTGATGCAATATTCGTTTGATGTGCCTTAGCACTTTCTCTTGATAAGTGATTGTAACCGAGATACTCTGGAACGAATGTTATTTCCAGTGCCTTCCTCACAGATTCGAATATTTCGCTTACTTTTGGTTGACTGTCAATGTTGAACATATATGCAAGCACTTCTTGCGATAAGTTCAGTTTTAGTTTTACAAGAAACAGGCCTAAAGCGTTTCTAGTAGTTCGATTTGTGCTATTTTGTAAATGACAACTAACTTTCTTGTGTAAATCGTTGAAATTAGAAGGAGATATCCCAGTAAACCGTTGGTAGTCAGCATCAGTCAAAGAAGATCCTTCGCTAAAGTCGATATTTGCAAAAGAAGACTTTTGTCTTTCTTCAATAAAACCATCAAACAAGTCTTTAACATCGTCTGCGGAAATATTAGAACTCTGTCGGGTAGCTTTGATACTGTCAATGGCTTCAGGTTTAAATGTTCCTGTTTTCTCAAGGTGACTTTTACAACACCTATTTTTCATTGGAATCATTATTTTCTTTTTTAGCCATACATCAATCACAGCAGTTTTTGGAATCCGTGATCGGTTCTTTGCTTTACAAATTGTGCACTTTTTCTGTGTTGCGGAGATGCAGGGAATATTAATTTTTAGTGAAGGTTTCTTGAATATCATGGATTCTGAAGTAGAAACCTGACTATCTGATCCAGATGCTGATTCAATCGCTGAAACGGAACTCCATGAAGACTGGCTACTAAAAGTTTCTGTCAATGAGCTGCTTAGTGTTGAGGCTTGTGAGTCAACTGAACTCATGTTGGCGAAATTAATTGTTGCTGGTAGATCTGCTAATTCCATTTCAGCAGCTTGGGGAAATTCATTATCATTTTCAATATTGGCATGCCTTATTATATCATTAGAAGTTCTGTTCCTTAATAAAGGTTTTATGAGGTGAAAATTTTCTTTTCTCAATTTAAGATGACATTTTTCGCAAGCGATCTCTGTCAAGTCCATGGATTTTCCAATGAAACGTTCATACAGTATTACTTTATGTTCAATTGAATCACACCCCATTCGTATAGCCTTCCTTTTATTTTCAATTATCCGATAGCACACACCGCACCTCAGATGAGATCTTTTGACTGTTTAAAAATGGTTCATGAATTTTAATGAAATTAATATTATTGATAGATGTAATATTATTTGTGATTTCAAAAGTAGAAACATACTTGTAGGTGCCATCGCATACCAAATACAAAATAAATCGATCAATATACATTCAATTTCGTCATTTACACCTCTAGCACTCTCAATCGTAGAACAAGCAGGTTACTTTTAGGAAGTTGGACTCCGAAAGCTACCCCTTTGCAAGACCATATTTTTTAATAAATAAATCAATGCAATGAAGTCTTAATAAACTGCAGCTATATATACAAGGTGTTTCCATGAGTTTATTTATTCATGGAAATGATCATGATTCAGGATTAATGTGAGATATGAAAAGAAGGTGTGCATACTATATACCAGTTCATTTGTTGGTTTGGATGTGACTGTGTCACACTAGAAATAAAAATTCTGCCTAACATAATTTAATTTAAATGCATTTTTAATTTTTATTCCTTGTTTGAGTTTTTATGAGCACCTGCATTTGACAAAATATTCCCTTGGACACGCCTTGGTGTTATTCCAATCGTAATAATAGTATATGAAATACCTACATAAGAATTTTATTGTTATTTTGACAGTTTTCCATCCTAGGAAACCAGACATGTGAACTAATATTTTATTATCCAATAAGTTACATCATGCTCATGCCTGATATTCCATTATATGTACTGTCACATATAGAAGTTTAACCCGAAAATTGTCTAATTTATATTAAAAAAATCATAACTTAGAAAGTAAAGAGAGCCGGCACTCAATATTTTCATGAGGTGTAGATTGCATATACAGGTTCTAATTAAAAAATAAGCCATGCAAAAAAGGTTGTGCGAAAACCCATTTTTAGACTCTTGAGCGTGACAAGTGGGTATTCGTGGCCTGTTTCAGTGTAAATGTGGTTGTGAAGAAAAGCTAATGTCTCCTCAACAGAAGAGAGCCGGCACTCAATAATTTTTTTGAAGATACATTAGGATATGTACTCCTAGTGTTAAAAATTTTGAAGCTCAATGTTTGTGCGAACACAGAAAATCGAGGGGGCCCAAATCGATCGACAAACCTGTACCGTCTTTTTAGCATTCAATAGGTTCCATATATTATAATATAGACAGGAGATATATTACATACAAAAGATATGGAACAGTATAGCAGCGCAATATTGTAGTACAGTGTATATACTTAATATGTAGTAATGCGTGGTAAATATTGAGCATGCAAAGTGAATATTTCTTGAGGTTACGCAACTTTTACATACAACGCGTCTATTTTTACATGAACTGTAGGCTCTTTATTTGGGACTCTATTTCTGGCATCTGTTCTCTAGACGTAGGACAAAATGTCAATGACTTGAGATGTGTTCTTTTTGCAATGGATGTAATGTTGCACAGCATTGTTTTCTTTAAAGTATGTCGTTGTTTTCTTGCACAAGTAATAGTGCACTGTAATAGAGAGTTTGCGTTATACATTCTATAAGGCAACTAATAAACCTTATGACACTTACCGCACTTATCGACCAATTTTACGTCACTATAAGTCGTATAAATCAGTCATGTGTTACTTATAGACTTATAGAAGGGAATTTTAAGTTTCATAAGTTTCGCCTTTAAGACCACTTTACAAATTCGCGCTTACTCTTTTAGTCACTATTCCAGCTTCAGGTCGCAGCTTGTAGGCTTTCTATTAAAGTTTATAAATTTTTTGAACGCAAACTAAAAATGTATACAACTTATAAAACTTATGAATTTCTATAAAGATTATAAATTTCCGTAAGAATTTATAACGCAAACTCCTTAATACCGCCTTGTCTGCTTGGTAAACTGAAATGTTTATATAAAATGATCAGAAGGAAATAGAAGTCCCAAACATTTGGAGAATCAAGTTAACTGCTAAAAGTTCAAAATAAACAAATACTTTGCTCTGAAATTTTTTGTAGTTATTTTAATTCACAATGATTTATCGAGCAACCATTACGAATTATTTTACAGTTTTATTTATCGGTGCTATATACATTAAGGAAGCAAATGGAAACTGTGATTGTCGGAAGAAATTAGAATTGAATGGTGATTGTTACAAGTGTATTAAATATTACGTAATAGTTATAAGGATAATACTTCCCTATATAAATAAGAAAAGAAACAGCAAGCAAGAGAGCGAAAGGAACAGAACTATTCCCAACTTCCCCCGCAGAGCAGAGAGAACCTTGAGCGAATGAGCGAAGGGATCACCCCTTTGAACAAATGCAACTGTCAATACTTTCTGTACTAAAGAATCTGTACACAGATCCCTCAGTACAAGATCAGCCGAATGTCTATTTATACACTCGCTTAGTGTTTGACAGACTCTGTTCACGTTCAGTGAAAATCCACCGAAACTCCTGTTAAACTTTGACTCCCACTGAAATTCTGAATCACAGAACTTCAGTTAGTCAGAAAGAAAATTCATTCCAATTTTACAACTTGCCCTCTCCAGTTCACTTCCAAATATCTCTCTTCACTTGCAAAGTTTTCAAACTAGTAAATATAAATACGTAATGTACGTTGTACTATTTTACTAAAGTCTTTTCAACTTTACTTTGAAAATAAAAACAAAATTACTTCAAGTCCATGGTGTAAACTTCAACTCTCATTCGGTATGTTATTTCAAAATCAAAATATATTTTAGAGCAACTTTATTTCATGATTTTATGAGTCTATTTCAGAAGCAGAATTCTTCAAATCATCAAATGGGAACAAGCCCCTTAAAAGGCCATGCCCATAGCGAAATTCTTGATGTAAGAAATTAAAAAGTGTCTACCAACACTTATAACTAAAAGTGCTCCACAAAGAGCTAATTAAAGAGTGTCAACCAACACTCATAACTAAAGGTGCCCTAAAGCACTAAAACTAAAGGTGCCCTAAAGCACTATAACTAAAGGTGCCCTAAAGCACTATTAATTGAAAGGAGCTCCACAAAGCTCTGCAATTAAACAAATCAAAAATCCTATACAATGGATTACTAAAGTCCAGTAATGTGGATATCCCATACGGAACAAAAGGCTCTTTAAAAAGTCGACCTTCCGAATAAAACCTAAATTTCCTATGAAAGCCTGAGGAACTTAGAACCCGAAAATATTATACAAAATTTATAACACATAACAAAAAATAAAATGGCGGCTCGTGAGTTTTTCTAGGAAATTAAGGCTACTGTTAACTTAAATGTGGGTCACACCACGTGGGAACTTATCTTCAATAGTTAAGAGCTAATATCTTCGAAATTTGAATTTTATAGAATTTTAACAATTTATATTTTAATACTAATTATTTATGTATATTTACAAATTATAAACTTCAATTATGTCTTATTATAGTAAGTTAATTACTTTAGTGCTACTGTTAGCAATTATAACGGTAATATCAGATCAACCATCCTTTATGAATGTATTTGTTAAAATCAATTCAACAATTTTTAGACAAAAAGCTAAACTCATGTTCACTAAATCTGGTCAATCATTTTACGGAAAAATCTGATTTCCAAACAACTTAAAAGCAATGAAATTTTCAAAATAATTTTACTACTATAATACCTTTTCAAAAACAATTCTATTATGATTATACCTAAATATACCACGATAGATTTGTTTGCACCGTTTTATAACCATTTACCTGCTAATTATATGGCATCTAGTAACAATTCATTAAATACTAATGCAGTAGTACACAATAGATTGCCACAGAAATCTATCGTCAATTATGAGACACCTTGTGGAATTAAAGGCTCGTTAGTACTTGACCCAATCACAATTAAAGTTTATAGTTTAAATATTGATAAAACCAATATAAAATCTACTAAATCAGTAGACAAATCTTTTTCAAACACAAAGTAACCAGTACTTTTTAAACATTATAGTTAGTTTATAGTTTCAAAATGTCGACAAATCCACAAATAATTATAAATAATCCCAAACCGGGATGTACATTTAAAATAACAATTGAGAATTCTATAAATACAATTAATAGACCCAAATATACTCCTTCAACTAAGAAACCTAGGAAAATGATCTGTTATATTTGTGGTGACAAACATCATTATAAACAATGCAAAAAGCTTCCCAACAAATATTCAACTTTTGATTAATTTTCAAATCAATTCGAACTATTACTTCATTTATATTTAACTAAAATTTTAAATTATAATATCCCATTAAAATACAATGGCGGCAGCAAAACCTGTTAAAGTAGCGGCAGTACCTACCAAGTTTAGTGGCAGGAAAGAAGATGATGCTTATAAGTATCTCCAACAGTTTGAGATAGCAGCTACATCCAATAGTTGGACAGATGAGATAAAAACTCTCCAACTACCAAATTATCTTACAGGCAGCGCTCAGAAATGGTATATTAATTGGCATTCCACTTGGTTAGCTAATGCTGTAGCTGTAGCAGCAGCAGCCAATCTTGCTTTAGTACCAGGAGCAGCACCCGTCCCTGTAGCTACTCTCACTTGGGCAGAATTAACCACTGCTTTACAATTAGCTTTTAAAAATGTTTCATCAAAAGATGAAGCAGAAGAAAAACATTTTAACAGGAAGCAAACAATAGTTGATACCCCCGAAGCATATGTTTACGATATTCTAGATCTTATTAAAGATTATGACCCTAATATGGCAGAAGAAACAAAACTTAGGCGTTTAATAAAAGGTTTGAAACCATCCTATATGCAATTGGTGAATCCAATGCAACCAGATACGGTTGAAAAATTTCTTACTTGCATGCGTAAGGTAGAGGAAACTTTGCGCTTAGTACATTTAAATGAGGACATCAATAACTTAGTTATTGAAGATAACATTGTTGCCAATAAATTGGACAAACAGATTGAAATCCTTACGAATCAGTCAACGACGTTAACTGATTTAGCAGGAAAAATCAATAATGTTGTCCAAGACAAAGCTAATTCTTCCTCTGGGAATTCCAACTCCCAAAATAATAATACTCAATACAGGAATAATTACAAACGCAACACAGTTCAATGCCAATTGTGTGGATTATATAATCATACTGCACCAACTTGTAATACTCTTAAAAGAAACCAACAAAATTACACACAGTCAGGTAAACAGCAGTATAGGAATATGCGTTGTAATATTTGCCAGCGCACAAACCACACAACTAGCCAATGCCACTATAGAAACAGGCAATCGCAACAACAGCGACAATCCAATAACAGACGTGGTAATTGCCATATTTGCAATAGGCCAGGTCATTGGGCTCCCACATGTAGTCAACGTGGTCAAAAAAACGGAGGAGGGCGGAGTATTCAAACCACCCAAATCACTCCGCCAACCCAAGATCAGGATTAAAACCCTATCAATATAGAAGATTACATCCATATATTTTAAATGTATGTAATCGACCATTTGATACCGGTTTAGCAAGAATGAACGGATTTATAAATGACAAACCCGTAGTAATTTTAATAGACTGTGGTTCCAGTATATCCATTGTAAATTCATCACTAATAAAAACAGCCCAAAACCACTTAGTCGAAATGTAACTATAAGAGGCATCACAAATAATAAAATAACCATTCAAGGATGGAGTAGTTTAAATTTATCATTTAAAAATATTTCCCAAGTTATCAAAATGAGAGCTTTGGTTGTAAATAATTTCAAATATGACTTATTACTAGGGAATGATTTCTTTAAACCACATAAATGCGAATTATTATTTGGTCCAGAATTAGTAAAGATAAATAACTTTCACGTTCCCATGCAACCAATACAATTATTATGGAATTTAAATTCCGAAAATTCTCAAGTTAATAATATTTATTCAAACAGACCTTCTGATTGGGTTGCAATGAAAAAACATAAGGAAACTATAACTCACCATATAAAGACCAATAATAGAAATCAAAACCCTATGTAAAATCAAATGTAAATATAAAATCACAATCGAATATCATTTCCCAATCTAAAACTTTTGTGAATACCAATGTAAATACAAATAGGATCATACCCAAACCTATACCTGCAAATGAGAATGTAATTGAGAATACAGATAGTAAGGAAGAAACCCCACTGAAAAAGCATTCATTTTATTTAAAGAGGAAAGCTATAATAAAACCTCATACTTGTAGACGAATTCCTGTTATAGGAGGAAATAATTTCACGACTTTAAATACATTTTCCATGAGTCTACAGTTAGCCCAAAAGCAATTATATATGCCAGATATATTATTACGAAAGCAATATCGTAATAACATATTTTTACCAGTTTATAATATTACCGATTCTCCAATAGAATTGGATCAATGATTTTTAGTAGCCGAAATGTCTACTTTTGATGATTTACCTATTGAGGAAATCACGCATGAGCAGTTACCCATAACAAAAGTTATAGAAGAATGTTCTGATCAAGAGCATTTAAATAAAATATTTTCCCGAATTTCTTCTCATGCTTTAGAAAGCGAGAAAGAAACTCTAAAGTCAGTATTGACGAATAACCCCGATGTATTCGCCAAGCCAGGTGAAATAGGTAACATCAACTGTTACAAGCATCGCATAATATTATTAGATGACGCTAGACCAATTAAAAAATCTCCATATAGAAAACCGGCGCATCTAGAACAGTTTGAAAGGGAAACAATAGAAGACTTATTAAATAAAAATATAATTCGACCAAGTCATTCCCCATGGGGAATGGGCGTCGTCATAGTCGCCAAAGGTCATAAATGCGATGGTAAAGTCACTCCGCGTTTTGCAATTGACTACCGTCCTTTGAATTTAAAAACATTTAAAGATGCTTTTCCATTACCTAATTGTTCTACAGTATTAGATTGGATAGGTAGAAGATCCAAATATATTTCAATAATGGATACAGCTAAAGGATTCTGGGGATTATCCCTAGAAGAAGACAGTATTCCCTTAACTGCTTTTATAACCCAATTAGGTTTGTACGAATGGTTACGACTCCCCTACGGTGTCTGTAACGGAAGTTCAGCTTATCAAAGAGCGATTTCAATAATACTATGCGGTTTACTATGGAAAAATGTGTTAGCTTTTATCGACGATATAATTTTAGCAGACAATTCAATTGAAGACCATGCATCGAATCTTGAATTGGTATTACAAAGATTCCGTAAACATGGTGTAAAAATTTCTATACCTAAAAGCAATTTCATCAGCAAAGAAATCAAAATTTTAGGACATATAATTACTCCCGAAGGTATTTATGCTGATCCTGCAAAAACTCATTCCATTAAAACCATGCCTTACCCAAAAAATTTAAAAGAATTACAATCATTTTTAGGTTTCATTGGTTATTTTAGAAGATATATAAAAGGCTATGCTACTTTAGCACAACCTTTATCAAAATTACTTAGAAAGGACACAAAATTTTTATGGGAAAAAGAACAAATTGAAGCTTTTGAATTATTCAGAAATTTATTGATTAATCCTCCAGTATTAACATTTTACGATCCCAATAAACCCCTTCATATTTTCACCGATGCATCTAGTTATGGGATAGGAGCAGCTTTAATGCAGCCCGGCGAAGATAATAGAGAACATCCAATTTCATATTACAGTAAAACACTTTCTAAAACAGAACAAAATTATTCTACCATTGAAAGAGAATTTTTAGCTATTTATTATGCACTTAGAGTTTTTCATCCATATGTTTATGGAAGAAAATTCACAATTTATACAGATCATAAACCGATAGTAGGCCTGAGATTTGCCTCAAACACGACTAAAATATCTAGTCGACTTACCAATTGGGCATTATTATTACAAGAACATGATTTTGAATTGAAATACAATAAAGGATCACAGCATCATGTTGCTGATTCATTATCTCGATTACCCGAGAACAATTTATTACCCTTATTTATTAATACAATTGCTACAATTATGACAGAAGTCTTAAACATATCTAATTCAGATTTAGCCGAAATGCAAAATCTGGATTCAGAATGTCAGACTTTAAAATTAAATATTTCAGAAAATACTAAATATATTATACAAAATAATATTTTGTATAATAAATCCAAAGGATATATGCGTCCCTATGTTCCAAAAATTTTACGTAAAGATATCTTGCGAGATATACATACAATACCGTTATCCGCACATCTAGGTTTTACCAGATGTTATACGAAATTATCTTTGAGATTTTATTGGAAAACAATGAAATCAGATCTTTTTAATTACATCAAAAATTGTGAATCATGTATTTCTCATAAAAGAAAATATGGGAAAATACAAGGTTTACTTCAACCTTTACCAATACCCACTTTACCTTTCGAAATGGTATCAACAGATATCTTAGGTCCCTTTCCAGAATCTGTTTCAAATAATAAATATGTTATTAATGCTATTTGTCATTTTACAAAATTTGCTGAAATTAGAGCTATCCCAGATCAAACTGCAGTAACAGTTGCTAAATTTTTAGAAGAACAAATATTCTGTAAGCACGGATGTCCCAAATATCTTCTATCTGACAATGGCAAAAGCTATGTCAACAATATTTTAAAAACCCATACTGAATTATACGGTGTGCAACAAAAATTTATAACTCCCTACAATTCACAAGGAAACGGTTTATCAGAAAGATTGAATCAAACAATTTCTAAAATGATATCCCACTATGTTAATGAAACACATAACAATTGGGATTCTAATTTAAATCAATTAATATTTGCCTATAATACAACTAGGCAAGAATCAACCAAATTTTCACCATTTTCATTACTCTATAATAGAGAACCTACTTTTCCTTATCAATTCGAAACCTCTGATTTTTCTTTAAGCAATTCCAAATTACAAGATATTAAAGCTCTTCGAGCATTAGTTAAAACAACTTTAGAAAAAGAACAAATACGGTATAAAACTCGCGAAGATAAATATCGAAAACCCATTGAATTTGCAATTGGTTCGAAAATAAAAATCAGATACCCAAAGAAGATAAAGAAAGGTTTATCTCATAAACTCGTAGATTTATATTTAGGTGAATATGAAGTCCTTAAAAAATTTAATGACTTAACATATCAAGTAAAAGATTTAGAAACTCAACGTATTATTAAAACGCATGTCAATAGAATGCGATTAATAGAAAAGTTCCATATTTCGGAAGATGAGGAATCTGAAATTTTTCAAACGTTAGAAGATTATGAGGATGAAATGAAAAATCCTCAAAGATTATTCAATTTCTTAAGAGAATTAAAAATACCCAAAATATCTCAATTACAATTACATTATAACACCTTTGTACCATTCCCATTTGCACATGTAAATAATACTTATGATCCACAAGTTGTAAATACATTCCTAAAAGAAAATAATGTTCATGAAATACTATTATTGAAAACTACACAAATTACAGATGTAGATAAATTTTACAATGATAAAAAATTATCAGAGTTAAAAACTATTTCTAACCCATTAAAAATTAATTATGTAGAAATGCAATATCCTTTTAACAATGAAGCAATAGAAAAATGGATGCAACAACATAAGCGTAAAAATTTATTAATAATAGGTCCTAATATAATTCAATTTTTTGTAAAATATTTATGGTTAAAATATGTAAAATCACTTATGTATCCCTCATTTCTTCAATTTTTCTGTGATTTGTCGAAACAGGTCAAAATCAATTTGACAGCGATTAACGAAACATTCAAAGACATTTCTAAAGACTTTCAAGAAATTGAGATAATATCGGATCAAAGTGATTCTGAAGACGAAAACCCTCCCATTCAACAACAACAGCAATCAACAACTCGTCGAACAACAAGGATTCGAAGACGTCCCATTTGGCATTCTTCATTTCTTTTTAATTACAAAGGAAAATATTAACATTTTACACAAACAATTCAGTGAAACAAAATGTGGTACATAATAGTGCTGTGTATTGTTACCCTCCCAAAAGTTCAATCCCAAATCCCGTTATCCAACATAGACTTTGGAATTCATCCCTCAATTCACGACTTGTTTAATACTCTCGACAAAAAGACTGTACCCCTATACTATTGTCGAGGTTGGACATCAGGCGTCGTTTGGAAAATTCCCCCACCCATTGATTGTCCACTCATCCCAATTCAAGCACCATCAACTGTGGTTGATATAACCTTTTGGTGGCAAGCTATAACCCATCTTACCATGAACGCATATGAATGCTATAAAATTGAACATTATGTGCGAAAATCTTGGGTTTTCTTTAATTCCTTTTCTGAAAGTGAAAAAGAAACTCGTCTTGAAGTTACTGAAAATCAGTGTAGAAAAATGGTCAAGACTATGCAAAGTCCTGACGGTGACACTTTAGTGCGTCTAATGGAAGGTTTCCATGGTACCAAACTCAAAAACGATCTTGACTATAGTTATGTGCGAAACAAGGAAAAAACTGTTACCAATTATTATATAGCCAACCTTCAAATTTCTGTGAATAATGTTGACAATACAATTATTACCACATCAAAGGTTACAGAAAATTGCAAAGCTTCAAGAGGCTATTGCCCCACCGACAAAGGATCATTGATTTGGACTCCTTCAGATGCAGAAGTATGTC
>CM060170.1:30686036-30764252 GCA_020352615.2 Yoshiicerus persimilis | reverse complement strand
TATAGCCTTTATTTAATTACTTTTACATATTGTGATTGTGAGCAGATCCCTATAATGTTTTTCAAAAAGTAAAAGAAAGAGAAAGTAAAAAGTATAGTTTGCTATTTGTTTTGTGCTCTTTCCATCGACACATACAAAATGCGCTTACTATACACGATATAAAATACACCTGCCTAATAGATACTTTTCTTGTAAAATAATCAGAAATAGTTATGTAGTCCAAAATAGTAATTGAAAACACAGGATATTCTTAAGAAAAATAAATACCCTGCAAATTACACAATGAGCAACATGGAGATATCAGAAGACGGCGAGCAACATGAGACTTTCGTTGCAAATTATTTTCTCATAAGAAATATTAGTGATCAGTTCAGTTTTAACTTTGAGGACAGTGAAGCACACAATAATTCTATGGAAAACATTTTTTCGTACGATAACAGAAGTTCTTTAGGAGTTTGGGACAGAGGATATTACCGCCACTCCATAAACATTACAATAGTTTTGAGCATTGCATACATAATCGTTTTAATTATCGGAGTTGTTGGCAACAGTCTGGTCGTTATTGTCGTTATTCGTACTCCGAGGATGAAAACTGTCACCAATCTATTCATCCTCAATTTGGCTGTGGCGGATCTTCTGGTCATTTTGTTTTGCTTAACACCAACACTCCTTTCGAATATCTTTGTTCGTAAGTCGTTTTTGTTATTTAAATTTCATCTCAAAGTTATGTAGTACCATAATTTTTATTATAGTCTTTTGTTTCCTTGCATTTATTCTGTCTAATCCTCTAACCTAAATACTGGAACTGCTTTTACATCAACCTTTATTTTCCGATGATACAATTGTAGTGCTTTGTGACATTCTCGCTAAATGGTTTGCATCCGGTGCAAAAATGACATCCCTACACGTATACGAATGACTTTTTGCTCCAGTATTACTTACATAAGCACAGAATTTACGTGTGCAAAAAGGGAGAAAGCTTGGAGAAAGTACATGTTCTACACACCTAAAGAAGCCAATTTTGTATGCTAACTGGAAAACTGAAAACCTAGTTGCAATGCATTGAATGTAACACTCCAGTACTCATTGTTTACAATTTTTTAAATCTTATATCAGGTTTTAAATATTTATAATTTTCCACTTGCACCTGGAGATCGCTTTCAATTAAGTCTTGAAAAATAATTTATGCAAAATTAAAACCGCTTTTATAGTGCAGTAATAAAAAATTATGTATAAACATGAAACCATATTTTATTGCACCAACTATAACTGGCTAGAAATTAATTGTAAAACTTAGTCGAAAAATCTTTCTCGAAAGGAGTTACAGTTTAAGGATTTTAATTGCGAAATAATGTGTAGATAAATGTAAGATGTTAAATTAAATTACTTGAAATTTCTGTTTTCATAGGACTTATTAGTCAATTATTTTATGATCATACTGATTTCCTTGTTATAATCATTGTTTATTGTCTCATCGTTCTAGGCAGCAAGAGCAGATTTTGCTTGGGTACTGTGATATATAATAATAAGGGAAAGTATATACAGTGAGCAGTCTTTGATATATAATATACAGAAGGAGGGTTATCATCCTTCCTTTGCTTAGGCAGCTTAAATAATGAATAGAAATGGTTGAAAGAACGGTTTCACTGACAACTTTGCAACAAAGAAAATTGATAAATGTCAAAATAAAGGCAATTTATCAAAGTTTTTAGGCAATTCCATTCTGCACTAAATAAAAGAATCAAAGTTGGCTATTATCCAAAGGTCTTGATTCTGTATATGGAAGATCAAAGTTTTACGCAGCTACTATACTTGATATTATCGAGAGGAGTTTAACTGAATGTTGAGTGACGTGAGATGCTTGACTGCCTGATTATCTTGATATCGCTGAAATGACTAATAATAAAGACAATTGCCTACCTAGTAAAAGTATTCTTACCTGAAAGTGTATACGAAAGAGACAGATTTAATGGCACTACAATAATCCATTACTGCTTTAAGTTGCTAATATGTTATTATTGATATTTGGCAGAGGAAATATTGGAAAGATTATCTATCAATAAGGAATCTCAAAAAACAACTCAATGCGTTACTCATAGTTTGTGTATTTCGTACACTGTGCACTGACCTCTTCATGTGAGCCCTATTCATGTCATGCAACTTTAGTACTTTGAAATGCATGATTGTTCATCGACTAGAATTTGACGTTCCTTTGTAAATGAAAGACATATTGCTAATAGCTTTGTTTTAGCTAGCCAGAGACTCCCTTTTGGAATCGTGTTGTCTGTCCGTACGTACGAATGTTAACTCTCTACGGAATGGGCGGATATGGATAAAACCTCGGCTTTGGACTTAGTTCGGGATTGTTAGGAACCCTATTAAAAGAGGGCGTGGTCGCCCCACCCTTTTCGGAGATAACGCGCGCTCACTTTTTAAGGAATAAGATGAAAATGGGGTTTGGGGTACTAAAATATCATACCCCGCTTCTAGTAGTTTGTTATCGAGATGATAAAAAATATTTAAATAGGCAGACATATTGCTCCGAGCATTCTTATCAAAAGGAATTACTTTCTAATGTAATCTGATCTGCATGAGCAGTACCATGTAGCTTTGATAGCAAGGACGCAATTTTTAATCCCAATATGTGTATTCCCCAAAAAAATTAACGCGTTATTTTATTATATAGCTTTCGGTGGGAAATGCGCCCTGGTTTTATTTCATTTGTCCATATATTTTGAGGTATAAATTATTTTTTGTATTGCAGCGTGGGTTTTGGGTTGGTGGATGTGCAAGACCGTTCCTTACATTCAAGGTGTATCTGTTTGTGCTTCGGTCTATTCTCTTGTTGCTGTTTCTCTCGACAGGTATGTTTATTTCTACTCTTTTATGTATTATTGATGTAGACCGAAAAAACTAACATAATAAATCAATGCTTTACCCGCTTGTTATTCAATTGCGGAGAACTCATGCACAGTAAGGCGTAATGATGTAACCAGACATGTTTCCCATCCCAACACCTGACATTTTACTCTTCTAATTCATTTTATTTTCATAGACCTTGCATATGTAATGACTGCGAAGGAGATTAATTATTCATCTAAGTATTAATACGGGATACGTATTATCCGGACGTAAAGGTGAAAGTCACAAACGCATATTAAATTTCAATATAATTTTTTACAGTTAGGTATTTTTTGAAATATAATGAAGGACTGCGTTAGGGACTAGTTACCCCATGTTTCCTTAAAGCTTTGTACTCGATAAAGAACAGCACGGGTATATAATTTAATATTATCACTTAAAGACATTCGAGAATTTCCAGTTCAGATAGCCTGAATTAGCATAATTTACTAACATTTTAAAATAGAAATCTTGACTTGAAATAGTCATACTTCTGAGCATATAAACTACATTAAGAAGTTGTAAAGGAGTTTTTGCTATAATGTGGCTTTCATTGAATTAAGAAAGGAATATCCAAAATAAATAAAATTTGCAATTAATAAGTATTATTTACCGAAACTTGTAATGGTTGCATTACAATCGTTCACAAGTGCTCTATTGTGGTTTCCGGTCGGAAAATTAAGAATCGTAGAATATAGCTGTGTAATCAGTCACCTCACTATGCACGATGATTTGGTATTAGGGAACACGGAAAGTGATTTGCATTTTTAATAAGAAATATAAAAGAAAGCGCAAGATATAATTACATGATTTTCAAAACATTCTGCTTTTATTGAAAATTCAGAGACCATGATGTGAACTTTCATTTGTGATGATACATAAATTCCGACTGCAAAATATTAAATACCTATTATCAAAAATTCTTGCTGGGTGAAGTTGTCTTTGAGTTTTAAGCTTCAAATATGTTTGACCTGGTTATTGATACTGAAGTTCTTGAGCTTAAAGCATAAGTATATGTGAACATACTACGTTTGGTTTCCAAAGGCATTCCCTGAATGCCACAAAAACAACATTTAAAAATAAATTTTCACAAAGATGGTGTATATTGAAGACTTGAGGAAAGCTAAGAATCACGGCGAAATAAAATTATTACTGAAAGGAGATATTTTTGTTCAATATCGTTCTTTGAACTGTGCGTGGATTCATAATAAGATTTTCAGAAAATGGATCGGATCATAAAGGTTGTATAATAATCATTTCCTTGTCACCGCCTACAATCTCTACTACAAAAAATCCTTGGAATTGTCAAGTAGCCTTACGGTTAAAATCACATCCGTAATCAATACTGCTTACCAAACCCGTGTGAATCTGAATTGAAATTATATCACACGATTGAACAGGAACCGGAGATAACCAGAATTAAGAGTGCATCACATTGCACATTAATTCACAACCTTCCGTACTACCTGACACTCAGATGTCAGGTATTATGTATGTGGACTACGTAACATGATAGGACCAGTGTGACGAAAGTCAAGTCTAATGTGGAGGGCAATTGATAGAAAATGAAAGAGGATTTAAAGAAGTATGGGGCATGTGGTTAACACATACATAAAGGTTCGTCCTGTGAACATAATTCCGAGTAACGAAGGACGAAGAAAAACCCTGCCACAAGCTATAATTGTATTCTGAATGTCGTTTCAAAAAAAACTCGACTCAGTCACCAAGTCACCAATATGGTTAGCTAGAAGTGGCCCATTTTCTGAGATTCGAACTCATGCGTCACTCAGGCCACCTTACAGTGAGCACCACTGATTTTGTGAACTACTTTGCAACCCAATATTTTAACCTCTATGGTCACTCAGCTATCCAACCTCGAGATTGAACAGCTGCATGCTGCAGTTTCTTATGATAATCTCTGCCTATACTACAGGGTCACATGAAACCTTGTGTTTCTTGACAAAGTAGAACTGTATATAAAAAACTAATGTTTTTCAATGCATATATTATATATATATATTAAGATTAAAGTAAGCTTGAAGACAAAATTTTCACCTTCTTGGATACTTAAACCTGAACTGTCGATAATTTTAAGTTACAATAAATCATGGAAACATAAATATATTAGCATTTAGGGTATTCAAAAATGGTTAGAAATTCTCAGAAACATACAGAATTTGATGAATTTCGTTCGAGGCGTTCAGCTAGCGCATTTTTCCAGGAATACACAATCTCATTCCTATAAGATTCCATAATGCCAAGCCCAATATCAAGGTGTATATCCTTTTAGAAATGTATTCATAGTCGAAAATTCAATACGTTAACGAAAGGGAGTCTGAGGGAAAAGATGTAAAAGGAAAAGACTTACAGCGTTAATCGTAAGCGAATACACAGTATTGAATATATGCATTTTACTGCATCTTCTGCACTAGATAGATAAAACAAAGCAAATTATCAGAGAACTTCTATTTTACTTCATCGTTCTTTATACGCAGTGGTCCATTAGGCAAATATTTGTGACCTTGCTTATAAACATTAATGAGAGAAACTGGGGTTTTAAAAACCATAAAAAGTTAATTTTTTGTGCGCAATACTTAAAAGTTAATGCATGTAGGTAATCCTTGTATACTTTTATGGTTTGACTGCGTTCATTCCACTGTCGCTTCAGTTGGTGCCATTGTCAACGCCAAAATTGTAACATAACAACAAATACTCATGCAATGTCAATGACAATGCACTTTCATCACTACTGCATGCATCAGTGTCAGTCTTGGCCTAGGTCATATTATCCAAATACCTAATATCATAAACCAGCTACATTTATATTTGCAATAGTATAAAATCTCACGCTCTGAATATACATATTTTCATATTATTATAAATTGTTCAGACAAGGATACTGGAATAATAAAATGAGAACATAATGAACAAGCTAAAAAGAAAGCTAAACATACAGTGGGATGGGATTCCATGATATTATATTATATAGATATTATGAAATACTGAAGATATTTTTCTCATACTTCCCTTGACAAGAGTTCCCACTTCAAACAGTTGGCTGTTTGAGACAGCCAACTGTTTGGTTTCATTAAGAATAATAATACTCTTGTAGACTTCTGCAGTATTACACAATACACACTGTCTACAGTTACATGTAATTCTTTCGCATCTATATTTTCTCTTGTCTTAGTATGCAGGCAGGCACTAAAAATATTCCACAATGTGATGTGTATATGATGTTTTCAGATTGCGCAGCAAAAGTTAATGAAAAAGAGACAACAATTTTATATCGTACTGGGCAACGAGGCCTACTGAATGATATTACTAAAGCATGCATGCAGAGTTAACCAATTTGTAAAAGTCCTGATGTGGATATAGTTGCTGCTCACATTTCATGATTCTAACCGATTTCCTAATACTTATTTATAGTTAACAACTCTCCTCATTATTGATAGCTTTCGTTATGATATCATATTATATTTCCATACAACTTTTATTTTTTTTAATTTCACAAATTCGAACAGGGTCCCACCATAATTCATTGTGTTTCTAGTTTGAGCGACCCTAATGGCTAGTACCTCCTACGCACAGTAATTCAGTTTTTGGAACAGTCCCCATTCAGAAATGTATTAGTCATTAGGTTTCGTTGAGCTTTCTTTCAAACTTTTTAAGAGAAAAGGGCATTTATCTACTGGAATACCACACACATCAGCTTTGTGAGACTATATATAGGCTTTTGTAAGCATTGTTACAAGCAAAACATGGCAAAAGTCTTCATCATTTTTTCCTTGAATGGAATAGCATCACGGGTCACTTAGTAGTTTCCTATATGAATTAATGTAATAAAACCTGAAAGGCCACTAAATTGTATAATTGCTTTTTTGAAACTGAATTCACATTTAAACCATTTTATAAAAATAATAACTTCATCTTTGAATAAGTAAAAATTGAACCAGCAATAGTTCCCTTGCAAGGGAATTGTTGCCAAGGTCTTGGTACATGTCCGTAAAGTACGGTATATGTAACCTCTATCATAATTAATTGAGTGTTAAACGCGTAATACAGCGCCAATGCATTATTATTCCCCTTGTAATGGAAAAGGATTCTTGAGCAAGGAAATGCATTTCCTTGCACTCCATTTAAATGGAGTGAAATTATTTATTTCACTCCATAGGTGATACAGAGTTTAATTCCTCTAGAACCGGTATCATACTGTACCACAATTTTGTATTATACTATGCAATAGACATCATCACCCAGTAAGAAAAGAATCAGTAAAGATTTCATCATATATTTCTAATCTAAAATACTGAACTGAAGTGATATGGGCAGTTCAAGTCAGATACTGACATTAAACAACTTTTGTTTTGATACACGTGAGTTTTTCCTTAAGGTTCTTCGTTCTTAAGAAATTTCTGAGGGGAGTTTTGTTGATATCTTTGCATAATGCTGTATGATAATGTCAAACTTCGCCTATATGCTACTAATTCAACTTTTGAAATAAATAGATGGCATTTCATGGAGGATTATTTGCTAGGTATCCTTTCCCTAGGCGGTTTCAGAAAAGAAAAAGATATTTCTTGAGTTAAAATTGCGTAATCATTTAGGCATAGAGTTTACCCAATCAAAGTTAATTGCAGTGCGACGCTTAAGCATAAAAGTGAGCTCGCGTGGACGGCGTAAGCTGAATGGATGATAACAATATTGGAAATTAATTATGGTTTGTGTGTTTTGACATTAGGTGTTCAGCCATTTGGTTTCCTCTGGCTGGCGGCTTCACCAGGCGACGAGCCCGAATAATTATCCTGTGCATTTGGTGTGTAGCGTGTTTGTTAGCAGTACCTTGGGCTCTGTTCTTTGACTTACAACCAGATATTGACCATCCGGAGCTGCAGTACTGCGTGGAGACTTGGCCACATTATTTAAACAAAGATATGTACTTTTTAATAGGAAATCTGCTCCTTTGTTATTTGCTCCCTTTGAGTGGAATCTCTCTCTGCTACATATTGATTTGGTTTAGAGTTGTTCGGCGACATGTCCCAACAGATTCTGCTGCGGCTCTGCAAAAGCACCACCAGAAAGCAAAAATGGGTGTATTGAAAATGCTAGTTGTCGTCGTGTTTGTATTCCTGCTCAGTTGGCTGCCTCTCTACGCCTTCTTCACCAGAGTTAAACTAGGGACACTCACCACTTGGGAAGAAAATATTAGCGTTATAGCTGTCCCATTTGCCCAATGGCTCGGTTCCGCCAATAGTTGCATCAACCCCATTCTCTATGCATTTTTGAATGCGAAGTTTAGACGAGCCTTCCTCTCTTTGTTACCTCTTTGTTGCCGTCCTGCTACTCCTTTTCACACACAAACTACCAAACTTTCTCTCATCCAACGCCCTAACACTTCTCTCTACAATGTCACCACTGGGGTGTACAGAGAAAGCCAACGCGTCTCTTCTGTACTCTAGTCCTCCTCAATTTATTCCACACTCCATACATAACACATGTACACTATACCACTCACCTTTTATTTCTTTGTGAAGTGTGAACTGCACTGTGCTCTTTCAAATTAATGCCTCTTTTGTCACTCTTCAGCCTTTTGTTTTATTCAACGGCAAAATGCTATTTGCTATACGACTTATCCACGACCTATTTATACAGAGCACACAATGCATGACTATTTTTATATACAATACTTTGAATTTTCCTTTTCCAAAATGTAAGACACTCTTAAAAGCATGTTATTAGCACAATGTTTCTTGTATTGCAAATTATTTTACTAAGGCCTGGCAGTGTACATGTACTACTAAGTAATAAACCAATCGTCTAATTTAAATTTTTTGTATGCTACAATTAAGTTACTACTAGCTTTAAATATTTAATAAAATCTTTAAAGGCATAAAATATTTAACCGTATTGTTCTACTGGGTGCCCAAATAACATAAGATATTAAGACGAATTGGTTTTTCCTTCTGACCCTAATGAAAGAGATCAGCAACATTACCTTTTCCTTTAGCAAATAGTACCATTATAATACACAGATGAAAATTAAAGTCAATGATAAAAATATCAGAAATAGATAATAAATGTTAATTTTTTAAAGTACTACTTGCACTGTAATGCCCTCAATATTTTATTCATTAAAATTTGTCAGTGTTGAAGCAAAACTTCTAATTTAATGCGTCAAAAAATTTCAATAAGTAAAACAATGATTTTGCATTTTACAACTTAATATTGACATCAATAGGAACGTAAGCTATAGTGTAGGCCTTAGTTTATCTTTAGGTTTTCTACTAGAGATGTCGAAACTCCAAAATTTTTGTACCCTCACCCTTCCCTCACCAGCGGCCCGCACAACCCTTGCCCTTCCCCTGCCCGTCTACGCCCCAACCCTCAACCCTTGCAAGTATGACCATCAACCCTTGCTAACCCTTGTGTAAAATAAAAAAATTCTTTATGCAGTTCTAAAACGACAGTAAGATTTTATTCACCACAATAGTAGTCAGATTGTATGTTGTATGGTATTGTGTTTTCGTCTATGGCCCACAACAGACGAAAACAAAAAATTGCAATATTAAATACTGATTTGCTTCCATGCAGAAATAAATTTCAAGGGTCAAGGCGAGTTCCCTTTGACGAAAGAGTCAAACTGGAAGCAGAAAATACACGTTAAAATGTTTAGGATAACCGATCGAGTTGGTTGTTTCCAACAATGTGTGTATAATGTGTACAATATACTGGTAGTAGCTGTGTCCAGTTTATCTATGCACGTGGAAGAGTAGGAAATGCATAAAATACTTAAGTAAAGGTAGTTTGCAGGTGCGCGTCTTCGGTAAAATGTTATGTTCATTACCCAATTTTGTATTTCTTTTTACATTAGAATCTATAATGCTTTATACAAGTAATAAATTATGAAGTTAAATAAATTCATAACCCTTGCAAACCCGCGTGTTTTAATTTAACCAATTATTCAACCCTTAAAGGGTTGAAAATTGGAATCCAAACCCTTCCCTTGTCCGCCCCTTATAAATAATTATTAGTCCCTTCCCTCGAAAAACCCTCGATGGTTAAGGGTTCCCTTAAGGGTTAAGGGTTCCCCTCGACATCTCTATTTTCTACCATAATTCTGGCAGGTATTAAAATGACTTGACGACAAGTGTTAATAGGGTAATGAACAATACCCCGGAAATACAACACAATCTCACCGAGACTACTAACTAAGCTACGAATTGTGAGAGCACTAATGATTAAGTTCAACATTCACTACCAAAGTTGGCAGCATGCTAAAGTGCTTCCTTCAACATGCAATCCTTGATATTGTAAGAATGTTGTACATATAACTGTAAGAGAAAGCAAAATTCTTCACGGTGGGTTGGTCTGCAGCGTAATCGGGAACTTTGTAGGTTAAGCAGTCAAGAGTTTACCTCATAACGATATGGAAACTTATGAAGAAATATATCCTTCGTCATCAAATGCGATGATACCATCCCATCAGGTCCAAGGCATCGATTAATCACTGTACTGCCTTTTCCACAAAAAGAGTGTTTTCGTTTCGTACGATGAAGGATTAACATTTTTGTGTCAAACTACTTTTATCGTGTCGCGTCCAATATTTGTACTCCACTTGCACTTCCACTAGAACATGAACAAATTTCTTTTAGTAATTTCGCCTTGCATTTATTGGGACCCGATTATTTATGGGGTTCTAAAATCATTTTCCCCTACATTAAATAGCCCTAATAAATATAAGTATGATATACATTCATATACATGCAATTTCTTCAATATGTACTCTCTTATAAGCCTTTTACAAAGACTTATGTACTGCACTAGATTTTCAGATTTATTGACTAGTTTTACTCATAAGTATTTTGTAGTACAAGTGTTTTATTATGCATCTTTAAGGAAGTAGTACCGGGGAAACGAAGTTCATTACAAAGATCATTGAGCCTGGACACGTGTACCATATTGGGAATACGGCGTCAGGGTGAGCACATATTTCGCCGACCAATAAACGAAACACTTCCACGAAAATGACTTTGGGGAAATAGAAATAGATGAAGTCAATAGACTGATGTGAAAAATTATCAATAATTCGCCAAAAGCACAAACAATTCTTTTCATTAAAAAAGTTAAAATATTCCACACAAAGTAAACGGTGGAGAAAGCAAAGATCATTTACAGAAATTGGTTTGAAGAGAACCATATTCCACTTTAATTATAACTTTAGAGCAAAATTATTATTCGTGAATCGCAAAAATTGCTAAAGTCTTTATTCCGCAATTTTATTTAAAATAATTGCAAAATTTAAAAAATTCCAAATACAGTGAAAGGGTTTTATTGCCTTAATTATTTGGGCAAGTCTTTTGTACGATTTACTTTTACATATTTTCTCAATGGAATTTGATTTTTCATACAAATGGAAAAGAATTTGCATGAGTGTTAAATTAAGAAAACTTGAAATTAGGACTAAATGTCACTGAAAAGTGCACAAATCGGAAACATTTTCTATTTATTTAATAATTTTAAAGTGTACTCCAATTATAAGCAAAAATACTGACATAGGGAACAATTCGATTTAAAATAGAATATTTCAGGGGACTGCACCCTAAAAACGAGACTCATCATACACACTTATTATTATTGCACACTTATAAAAATAGTGGCCTGCAAAAAATTATTTCTTTTATACTTTTACACTTTAAAAAACAGAGTATATAGTTAAACTGCATCGGCAAAACAAGAGCATAAAAATTAACTTTTCTTTTAAAAATATGCATAAATACACACAAGGACGTTTTGAAAGGTTGAAACAAAATTTATCTTTTAAAATCTATTTGGAGGGGTTTCCCGACATCAAGAAGTTTATGTTGTCATTCGACACTAAAGCACTGAAGCATCCTTGCTAATTTGTACAATATACGAAACAAAAAACTGGTCACCCTTAAAATAAAAACTCTTCTTACAAAAATTATAATGAGAGCCTTAAATCGCTGAGTTAGATGTTTTACTTGTATAGCCTTTTACTTCATTAGGAAGTTAAGTGTTACATGGAACATTGTAATGCTACGCAGAAAAGAATTCCTAGCTGATATCTGCATATATTTGTAAAATGGCAATCTATGTGGTCACTGCTCAGTTCTATTGTAACATATATTTATATGCCTAAAAGCTTTCTGAAAAATTCAATTAATGTCTTTGGTAATCATAATTACTTTGTCCGTCTAACCACACGTAGAGTAAGGTTATTAAACCATACGCTGCTGATTAAGATCGTTACACTTTGTAAGCATCCACTTTGGAATAGTCAAAAAGCATTTTCTAGCAATTAATGCATCGAACAGAAAACTGCATTAAAGTACACGAGTAATGCCGTTTGATATTAGAGTTGCTCTATAGACAGGAATTGGTAGACTAGGCAGATGTAAGATGTAACATCAATAGGTCAGGTTGTGGTGCTAGACGTGGTAGGACCACATGACAGGTCCACTGATGTCTAGTGATTGCTATGCTTCATAAAATCTCAAGAAGTTTTCATGCTCATGGTTTTTAGTCTCATCCGGGAGTTTAGGTCGGGGGTATTCGCAGTCAATTGATTCTAGTTTCCCTGGAAAGTGATCAACGATCTCAACAGCAGCAAGGCAAATTCATAGCCATGCATCCGTGTACTCCGTTCTGCAAAGTATTTACCCACACCTCTATTCTCAAACATTAATATAGTGTTTAATGAACTACAGAAAAAAGTCATAAATAAAATACCATTTTCCATAAAATTTTATTACTCATGGTGTCCTCAATATCCACTCACAGTCAATGGATCTAGAGTTGAGTCACCTATTGAAAAAGGACAATACATTCTTAATGTTAACAAATTTTAAGGTATCTCAATGAGGTTATTAACACAAATCGTATATTTGCTACCCCTCCAGCATAAATGGTGATTTATACTATCTTAGTTGTTCAGTCAGAATAATCTATACTGTAGTTTTTATGTAACTACAAGCAACCCTATTTTCCACTACTCTATCATTGATCGTCATTATACTTCCTATGGTATTTAATAAATATTCATGTATTTCTTTATGCTAAAGATTCCTTAATATTTCCGAACTGAAGTTTTGAAATGGGTTGGATAGTGGGAATCATTCTAAAATTCCGATTTGATTCAGAAGGGTGATGGCAAATGTTACAGAATACTGTGTTCCTAATACATTGTATTAGGAGTCTATTTTCCGCTGCCTTGGAATATCTCAACTTGGGCTTAATAATATTCTGATAACTATGTGAGGGTGTACATATAAGTACTTTCTTTCGCTTTCACTTGCTTTCTCCAAGATTTCTTGCATTATACTGTGCTTAGAGATGTGGTATTTTGGTCTGAATGCGAAAGAATAAAATGTACACGGAAGTGCAGTGAAGTAGAGTGACAAGTGATGAGCCTATAAACTACGCAGTTACCCTTTTTATATTGGGACACACTTGAACCCGATCTGCGCTTACTAAATATACTTCGGGAGTGGTAGTATAGAAATACTTTTATATAGGCACCTATCTTAATAACACATTTTTTAAGTACAGATTGCACAGCATATACTTATATTTTTCTATTTTATATTTTTATAATGGTTAGCTAAGTTTCTAAGGATACCTACGGTCTATACCTTAATGCTTGTGCCCATTACTGCTTCTTGCTCTTGAAGATTTCTTGAGCAGATCCGGAGATCCGGATGTTCTTTGAGAATAATGCACCGTTGCTTATTATACACACCACTACTAGATATTATATTTAACCACACAGATTTTATATGGATTGCATTGTAAGTATTACTGAATATCGAAGCCGCAAGGAGTTAGCATGCACAATAAAAGGGTACTGTGCCCGTGGTGTCTTTATACTTTATATGAAGAAACTTGGCCATAATCATTTTGCACAATATGCACGGTATCTTTAGGTTTAGTACGTAGTTTATGAATACGAAGGTAGTAGAAGAAGGATGGAAAGGCTGGTTAGGGAGAGATAACTTGGGCATAGAGAGAATTCTCGTTTCTCATAAATTTCAACCTGACTGACTTGTATAGATTCAATGAAATGTGATGCTGATGCCGTTGTTGCCGTTGCCTTGCCCCCAGCCAGGCCGACAAACCGTTCCACCGCGTGTCTCAGCCACACTGACTTCACAAAGTGCCAAAATAATAATGCTAAGCCCGTTTTTGTCAAAACTGCTGGTCATGCCTTGCCCCTGTTTCATATGAAATGCGAGCATCATGCAAATTTCACAATCTTCTCTATACTACACAAATAAAATAACCCAACCCAAGCTTTCTTACATTAGCCAATATCTTATCTTCTAATATAAATAAAAACATATCTACAATTTCCATAGGTTGCGAGATCCAAAAGCGATTTCTTTTGTCCAGATACATGCCGATAGTTAAGATGTACACACGGAAAAGGCAGAACACCAAATACCTCTTATTGTCAAATCTTTAACTAGTTGAATGCTTAAATGTTCTACTTCCATGATATTATCTCCACTTGAAATAAATACGTTGGAAAGTATTTCAATCAAATGGGTGCAAACCCAGCAGAGTTATATTTCCGCATTGATTTTATTTTTCGTTTCCCACTTTTAATGTAATTAATTATAAATACTATTCTCTATAGTCATATAGAATTGAAATACTGGTTCTGAGGTACTTGAAGCATTTAACTCTAAGTTGGTGGAAGAATTCAATTTCTTGAGAGATAGATTGCAAAAGTCAAAAATTCTACAACTACTACGGAAAGCAAATGTTTAGGTAATACGCTTTGTGTACCACAGACTGTCTGTCATCGTGTATTCCCAATCTTAATGCATCCACCCCTAATGGCAGTTCCTGCAGTATAGAATTATAAAATGAAATACGTGGTTTGCCATCCGGTTATAAAAGGTCAAATCATCCAGCAAATCAAATAAGAATTTTCTCGGTAAGAGTATCAAATGACCTTAAGTAATTATAAGTGGTTTACCTACTACAACTTTTTCATGGATTCAATTTTCCTAATCCCAAAGCTTTTAGGTTTTTTAAACATCTAGGGACAGCAAACATTGATATAATATTGCAATTCTTCGAACCACTTATAGATCTAATATATGTCAAGGGTATAGTTATTAGGGTTTCGAGCATTCCGATTTCTCAACCAATTATTTGGAAACAAAGAAAATAGTTATATACCACAGTATTTAGTGGAAGGTTAGAAATTTATTACACGCTCTCTCTCTCTCTCTCTCGCCTTTGCGTAAATGCATGATTAGTCGCACAATGAAAAGTTAAAACAAAAGATTGAATACTAGTAGTGACGTTTCTAGTTACTATTAACTCTCTTGAAAAACAAATTGCACAATTTCTACAGAGTCTGCTCTACTTAGTCTACTTCAAGCTGTAAAGGAGAGCACTTAGCACAGAGAAGGACAATTGCTAAATGAAATGAAAGCATAATAACTGGACAAGCAGACATACTTTGAGTAGTATTTCGTCTTCGAGGTATACCTACATAGATTTATATTCTATGCAATGCACTAGTACAATTTGCATAATTTCAAACTGGTCCATTTGATTCTAAAAGGTTCTAGGCAAATTTAAAATGTACCTCAAATATCTTCCTAGAACAATCACAAAATATTTTAATGGAGTGCAATCCAAAATTCAAAACACTTGTTGTTAATTCTTGTTAATGGTAAGGCACCACATAACAATAAATATTTAAAGGTACAATTGGGGCGTACGAATAACTGGTATTCGATACAAATGCTTCCTTAGTTATTTTCTAAATTAGAGACATAAGCTTTTAGGTAAGCATTTATGTTGGATTACTGGGCCAAGAGAAAAAATATCTAGAATCGACAAGAGACCAGTGATGTGAGAAGAAGTGAAGACATTGGAAGAAAGAAGGATCGGATACCCAGAGTGTATTCTGTAGGTACGACGTACGACTTGTATAAACACATAGGGTGGGTTACTACATTGGGGAATATGAATAAGCGAACCTCAACGGTAAGTGTTATTGCCTTACTGCAGACAGATACAATAAATATATATGATATAAAATGCAGAAAATGGTATTGCAAGTATTGGAGTTATTCCGTTGTTTGGTGCCCACTTGCTTAAATGTCTTTAGTTGTTGATGTGTTTCCAAGAAGGGATTCTTATGAAGGTCCACTTAAAGTCCGTCCATACAAGTGATCTAAATGTTTCTGGTACCTACAAAGACAAATAAGCAGTCATCTTTCCTTGGCTTTCTGGTACATTAGGAGCTAATGTTGGATGGAACGGTATCTTGAGACGACAACGACCGTATAGATTACAATATACACTACATCCCTATAACTCCAAATCGCGAATCAATGTTTCTATACTTCATATACAATGTGAAACATACTTGGACCAGTTTTGAGAATCCCCTGGGCAGCAATTCTTGCTTTGACGCCCACTGGGGCTAAACTAGACGAAGGAAAATATTCTATGCGAGTATTATTATCCCTTTAAGTCTGAAATCCGATTTATGAATGAAGTAATTACGTAAAACAAAGTAGCATTATTAACATCATACCTGAATACAATGTGTTCTTAACACAGATACAATGCTTAATTGTACATCTACATTTTTAGCTTCTGCATACATTTAATCAAAATGTTTGGGTTTTGAGACTGGAATCTAAATATAAAATCTGGATGACACTTAATTGGCTAAAAATATAATACTTGATTGTTTAATAAAGTGCAGAATTATTGTATATAACGTTGGACTAAGCCAACGATAAAGTTACAATATAAAATTTTAGGAATACCCTAAATAACTATTTTCAGTTCACCATTCAAATAAATTGCCCTCTGCCTTGATATTTTCTATTCAACATGACGGGGAAATCACCTATCTATTTTCATGAAGCTTTGTAACAAAAGTTTTAAATATGACGATTCTCACAAAATGTGAATGGACCTCGAATGAAATTGGGAATCATATCACTTAAGTGGAAACTCAAGGCTTATACAATTTGCGCTTCGGTAGTGTATATTATATTACGGTACTCTGTCCGGGAGACTTGATGTAAATGGCCTGTCGGCACTGTCCGGAATTGGAATAAATGTATTATCCTTGCCCAGGTGTCAATATCCTTAGAGAATTGTAATTAGGCTATGTAAGAAGAAAAAATTCCAGGATATAGAATTATTTGTCAAACAATTACCTACACACACCTTCATCTGCGGATACATACGAAACAAATAGGTATACAAACTGAGCTAACTACAATATACCCAAACGTAGAGAGTCGAACGACAAAGTCAACCATTCGTATAGCTTATCAGAAATTAGTATCGTGTAGTGTGCAGAAAGAAAATACTTTTATCAGTAAATAGATACACTTGAATAAGTGCATACAACATGAACGAACTATCCTATCCAAACCCCTCTGTGAATCGGTCGCAATGAAGTATAATCTTTGTGGAATCGTATTATCCATGAAAGTCGTTTTACTTTCCTGGAGTCTAGTACTCCACAGTACAGATGCACGCGTCATGTAAGAGCAGATCTCTTTTCCAGGAGGTAAGAGACCAATTGAATTCCGAGAAGTATTATCTGTTTCCAACCAATGATATTCAGAAAGAATACTTTTCGATATAGAAATCCTTTTTGAATGTGTTATTGACATACATGGTTGCTCAATGAGCACGCATCAACGATTCCCAATAATCCTCAAGTGACTTTACACAAGTCTACTAATTTACTTTGATCTCAAGGATTATTCTTAAAATTTAATTTAGCTTATATGTATCGCTAATAATTCACAAGGACTTTTGTAGAAATAATTATTGTATATTCGAAGGATGATCTTTAAAAAATTGTAGGTTACCTTGTGTAATTTAGGCACATGGTCAACTTTAGTTGAATGATCGATTTTAAACTGCATATCGCATACATTCAATGTTCTATTAATATATTTACTATCAGTATTACAATCAGGGACATTTAGATAAATGTAATGTCTGCTTAGGAGGAGATTATGAACATGCAATTAATAAAAATCAGGTTTCCTTTCTTATTGTCGACAAGTTTGTCATATTCGTCATAAAATACTATTGTGTAACATTAGTAAACTGGAAATTGGTTACTACGATCATTTAGACTGCATACCCACGTGCATGCGTTAATTTTTAAATTCTGCTTTTGCACTTTTATTCTACTCATATATGTATTGTATGGACAGAATATTAGTTAATCTTTGTTAAAAGCAAGTAATATTTGGGTTAATTAGGACCTAAATATCGGACACCATTGGACTTAAATTAAGTTACTTGTTTTCTGAAGAGGAATTTGAAACCTCAATAGCAGTATTTACAATTAGGACTTAACTAGATACATAAATGTCAGAAGATAATATAGAAAATGTACTCTGCACTATAACTGGCTAATATTCATTCATTGTTGAGAGCTAAATCCACATATGCAAATTCTATAGAAGGGGAATAAACGGAATCACTGGTTTTTGCCGATAGTCTTGAATTAGCTTTTTTGTGGCGGTTACTACTTTTACTGTTACTTTTAATATGCACTTGCGTCTAAAGGCAAAAAATTGGTTTAGAGCATATTTTCGGGTGTGTCATTGCAATGCAAATAACAATTCTTTATGCTTAAGAACCATTAGAGCTTGAGACTGCGAGGCCTACATTTGGAAGCCCAATTCGAAGTCCCTACTCCTACATATAGTTTTTAGGATGGTGTATTAATATTAATAAGTCAAACATATAGGTATATTGCTGTTCTATGCAATATGATTAGGTATTTTGCTTACCTATAAATGGTCATCCATTGGAATTATCACATTCTTTTGTTAAATGCTGATAGTTCATTTTTCCAGATGACAACTACTTTTATTCACCATACATACAATATCACTACAGGCAATAAGGTATAAATTAAATGAATTACTTTTATAGCAATATAAATAAGATTTATTTAGGAATAAATAATATGTTCCTCCAACTGTTCAAACCATATAACATTGCTTTGCATATTGCATGTACAGTTCCTTATGCGTTCAAAATGCATGTTATTCAAGCCAAAGCGCAATACGTCCATTGAAATTAAATTCCCCAAAGAACACTAGGCGCCTGGCGCCTTATGAATACTCTTATATCAAAGTAGTAAAACTGTGATTGGAACGGAGCATATAAAATGGATGTGTATCACGTATTGGTACACCGACAGTGCAAAACACAAACTTAGCCATTTCAATATGCACTCAATGCAAACACTGAACAAACAAAACAGCAAAGTCTAAATCTTTGAGTTAGGTACACCCTACACAACTTTCGGAACAAAACTATGGCTTATACACTAATATGTTGCTTAATCGAAATTAAATAACTTTGGAATAATGCAAAGCAGCAATGTAACTGTCTTGTAAGAGAACGCTAGTAATGTGACCTGATAATATCTCTAACTAACTATTATTTTACTCGTGAAATCTGTAATGGCAATTTTATATAATTTTATAAGGGTACATGGTGGAGAATGGCAAGAGAAAGTAGAACATCTAGGAAGGGAAATTTCAACACCCGTGAATGACATGCATTCATTTTACCTTTGTAGGACAAACTACTAATATTTCTACAGCGAATAAGTGCTCACCTGAGTTATCTTTTGTTGTAGATAAAAGCTCAATTGTACACAAAGGTAGCATGAGGGAAAGAACCGCATAAATTAAAACATCTGCTATTGTTGTCATCCAAGGGAAAATTAAGGAGCGCTTAGAGAGTTTCCTATTGAATTGATGGTTGAAGCACAAATAAATATCTATCTACAATTTATCACGAAGTGGAAGTCTTCTTTATAAAAATGACCTAAGCAGTCTGCCTGTCGGTCAAGTTGTATGTAGGCGTGATAACTTCAAAATGCAATCAGATAATTGGTTCAAATCTTACCTGACGTGCCCGTAGGAATGTCAAGTTTAACACCAGTCAATCGGTAGATGGGTTCTAAAAATATTGAAATTGGTCATCCCTACCTCCACAAAATCGCTGTTTTGCAGCTAAGCCGATTTTGATTACACAATTAAGGGCCGATTCACAGAGGGTTCGGATAAGCTATCCGAGAAGATATCCAACTAAGCTACATGGAAAAATAAAAACGTAATAGAAATGCTATGCCGCGTCACTTACGATTCTTCATTATATGCAATTGTTTACAATGGGGCTTATTGTATACTGTAGTAGCACTTGCATATGAGCCTCTATAAATATTATACAATGACCAGGCTTTAGACATCATTTTATAAAGTTAGTAGACAACTTTATTATAGCAATATCTGCTTTTATGAACGGGATGAAAGTAGAGCCACTTGGTAAACAATAAAGAATTGTCATTACAGGAAGATGAGTATGACTTTTATTTTTTGTCTTAGCATAATGAAAATTATTTAATGCAATATAGAGTGAATTTTTCCATTCAGTTTATTTTTTTATTTTGCTTATTATGTTAGTAAAGGAATTTTTGATCACCGTCATAAGGCAGAGGTCTTAAAGGCCCCGCTAGAGTTTCGAATCTGTATTTAAATTTTGGTTTGAATGGCGACTAATTTCTGAGTTCGCGTAAGTTGAAATATTTTAACTTTCGTGGAAGTCGAAATCTGTACAGCTTGGCTAGAATTAGGAAACCGAAACCAATTCCTTAAAGATTAAAAATGCATCGAAATTTATGAATGCAGTTGGGAATGCAGAAACCAAATGCAGATTCGTAACAAACGACTTGGACTTTTAGATTCTTTTCACTCTGCTGCCTTCGAGTGCATTCTATTTCTCACTTTCGAATTACACTACAATAAGCACATTACATTATGCGCTACGCATTCTCTACATTATACACTATGCATTGCAAAAACCATTACCTTACTCCATAAACTTACCCATAAGTTTTGCATTTCACCCCATAAAACTTTAGCTAACAGCGTAAGGTAAGAATCTAGTTTCTCTATTGAGTGGCGATAACGACGGAGTGTCACACGTGATACCTCTCTTGCGTATAGTGGGAACCAAAGTAGTCAAATATCCATGTGTTTGGCAATGCAGTAGTGCAGCACCATTATTCTCTGTCCTCGTTGTCTCTCACGTTTTAATATGTAATAATATGTAACAAACAGCATTAACAAACATCTATTTGTGTAATTTAAAAACTATTTAATAGTTTGAGTGTAGGTTTTTAGAATTGAGAGTTAAGAATGTTGCGAAAAGTATTTTCGTTTAATGGAGCTCTGCACACCAAGGCGGACGCTATTTCCTTTGGGCTCTACTCTACAGAGGAAATTAAAAAATTAAGTGTTGTCAAAATAATAACACCCTTATCTTTTAGCCATTTGGGTCATGCACTTCCCGGTGGTTTATACGATCCAGTTATGGGTAAGTTAATATATTCAGTGTCGGTATAACTACATGTATATAAACAGTAAATGTAAAATCTAAAATATATATTAAACACAACTGTTAATTTAACATTCATCGATGATCAAATATTAATAAAATTTGAAACTTTCTTTTCAAATTGACAATACATTTATGATTTATGAAATAGGACCATATGGACAGGGCCAAATGTGTGGAACCTGTCAGCAAACCCTTATGTATTGTCCTGGACACTTTGGTCACATAGAATTGCCTTTGCCGGTTTTGAATCCGTTGTTCAATAAAACTTTGCTACACATGTTCCGCATGAACTGTCTCGGTTGTCATTGCTCTGCAATCCCTGGTAATTCAAATAATTGATATCTATTCAAATAATCATTATTTATTTGAGTAATTTAATCAATCAAGTTCAAAATTAATGCTGTAAACGACAAAACTAATTTTATTGTGGATAGTTTTATAACAATGACTTTCATTAAAATATACTAGCTCCCATAAAGGAACTGTCTATAGCCCAGTTGGAATTGCTAAGTCACGGATTTATTCAGGAAGCACAAGAAGCGGAAGTGCTGTTGAATATGTTCTTGAACACCGATGACGATAGAGATGTAAATTCGAGCGGTGGAGCTGCAAGAAAACTCAAAACTGTTAAAGGCTTTAAAAATAGCGAGAATGCTGAAAGAACATTTTTACAATATATTGAAAGAGTACTAAATACTGGTTTGTAATTTCTTTTAATGAAACTTAATCATAAATCTTGTTTAGCATTTTCGTATACTTTCATTTGTAAAGCAGGCAATTTTTAGGTTTGACTTCTATTTGTAAATATTTTGACATTTACGTTTATTTCCTTTCCTTCTATTTTATTTTAGTTCCTATCTATTAACAATATTGACAAAAATACAATTCACTCTTGCTGTTTCAGATAATAAAAGAGTATTAACACACTCTTCAAAAAACATTGAGGCCCTGAAACAGGTTGTAATGAAACGAATATTTTCCTATTCCAAAATGAGTCAAAAATGTGTGAAGTGCGGCTACGTATGTAAAAAATTGGTTCTTTACGAAGGAAAAATCATGTACTCGTACATTGAAAAAAGAATTGGTCGATCTGAGAGTGTTGGCGATGCAAGAGGTGGAGATAAAATTGTTAGAAGATATTTAACTCCTGCAGAAGCCAAGTAAATTTACCCTAAGAGTAAAAATTATATTCTAGGCAAATTTAATGAAGTATTAAGCAAGAATATTTGATTTTCCTTACGTAGAAACCACATGAGAGAAATATGGAAAATGGAGAATAGATTGTTAACTCATTTGTTTCCCGTATTGACTACTTCCAAAGAGGTCCATCCTTCAGATATTCTATTCATTGACGTAATTCTTGTTCCTCCTCCAAAAAATAGACCGGTAGGAATGAATAACTTTTTCTTGTCTATAAAAAGCATTTGATATTTTAAGTCGTCCTAACATAATATTATTACAATTTTCATTGTCAGGCACAAATGGTAAACAACATGAGTGTTGAACATCCTCAAAATTTAGCGTTTCGTCATGTCATAACATCCTGCGCAATGCTGCTCTATGCTATTAAGGCTGACAAAAATGGCATTAATGAATTGCCACAAGATGCAAAGGTAAGTCTATGTCCTCCTATTTTTGTGTTCTTTTATCAGTTTCCGGTTGCTAATTACTAGAATTTTAAAATTGAATTTTAAATCATATGTTTGATGAATATAATTTTGAAAGTTTCTTTGGAAATTGTGTAAACCAAGAAAAATACAAAATGTTTTTTAAGTACACTACTTTTACGCTTTTGCATGTAAGGAAAAGCGATCTGAAATTTTTATTTATGAAGAGATTTCAAAAAATTAATGCAACGCTAACTGTTTTTGGTTTACTGCAGAGAGCTTTGACTGGGATTAGAGGAGCGACAATAAAAGAAAAAATGGGAACAATTTGGGATGATTTACAAGCAGATGTTGATCATGTAATGGACCGAGAAAGAAATAAAGCGTCAGCAGCACAGGCAACGCAGATGTTGGGTTTGAAGCAAATCATAGAGAAAAAAGAGGGTTTGTTTAGAATGAACATGATGGGAAAAAGAGTGAACTACGCGGCCAGAACTGTCATTACTCCTGATCCTAATATACACATTGAGGAAATTGGAATTCCAGATGTTTTTGCCAAAGTTTTGACCTTTCCTGAAATAGTTACACCTTGGAACGTAATGTATTTAAGAAAATTGGTCATTAATGGTCCCGAAAATCATCCCGGGTTAGTACTATGAATACAAAATAAATCAAAAGAGAACAGTAGTAAATTGTAAATAAAATTGCAGTAGTCCCCTCTTACAGAGGTGTAACAAAAATGTACTTGTTTTATATGAGTATGAGTATGCTATATACCATACACAGTAGGTACATCTTCGTGTTACAATCGCTATTATTATATTCTTGTCCAATTATAAAATATCAGAATATATAAAATATTATAAATTTTCAGAGGAAATGAGGTACCAATTTTTTCACAATGGTTTCTCAATGCTGTCTGTACCCTTTCCAAGCAGCCATTATTGCGATTTTACTTATTAAGTTTTTGGAATTAGTGCCGTTGCTGTAGAAGGTGATAATGGTCAATTAACTCGACTGGATCCAAACGACGTAGTAAAACGGACTGGAATAGCCAATAGACTGTTAGCCTCTGACAAGGCTTGGGGCACTATCGGCAAGGACGGAGTTAAAACAGTGTATCGCCATCTAAAAAACGGTGACTATCTTTGCCTCAATCGACAACCCTCTTTGCATCGTCCCTCTATAATGGCCCACAGGTTGAATTTTTTTGAGTTTCAATAGTATTTTCACATTTGTAATTGATCAGCTGTAATTATATTGAGTCTTATAAATACTATAAATTATCTATTATGTACTTTCAGGGCTCGTGTTCTAAAAGGCGAAAAAGTTTTCCGACTTCATTACGCTAACTGCAAGCATTACAATGCTGATTTTGATGGAGATGAAATGAATGCACATTTTGCACAAAGTTATTTAGCTAAGAGTGAAGCTGCAAATTTAGGTTATTTTTAATTTTGTGTGTTTTATTCAATGGGTAAAGTTATGTTTTGCATTAGGAAATTTTAATTTCTTTACTTATATAGTTAATGAATTCTTTATTTGCAGTAAATGTTTGCAGCCACTACCTAGTTCCAAAAGATGGAACTCCCCTTGGGGGTCTCATTCAAGACCATGTGGTTGCTGGAGTAAAATTGACTACCAGAGGAAGATTCTTTAATCGAATGGATTATCAGGAATTGGTTTATTTTGCGCTAAGTGGGTATTCTCGAAAAATTGAAACCGAACCACCGACCATCCTAAAACCTATTCAGTTATGGTCTGGAAAACAAGTTATCTCTACAATAATTAAAAATCTCGTACCTGTTGGACGCGTACCCATTTATTTAAATTCTACGACAAAAATCAAAGCAGACGTTCGTATCCAATTTAACACGTTTCAATTATTCTTTTAATACCGATTTTCCGAATTAATGTCTCCTCACCGAAATACTTGTTGACTGCATTGAATACATTCGACAGAGCTAAAAAAGTCAACCATTGTATAATAATTATATTTTGATGAGGAATACTGCATCTGACAAGGTTGGTATTGATATTGCGTTTATTGACATGTCATCAAATTACATCTGCAAGAACAAAAGTTAACTGGACAGAATCAGCACTTCCAACACAGTTGGCTGCTGCTCTCACAATACAGACATGACATCATGGTTGTCCGTCCTGCTCTGGTATATATAGTTAGAAATGTCGCATCTTTTATCAGAAATAACCTCTTAATACTATTAAATAATTTATGCCTTGGAAGGACGAATTCTAGACATGCTAAGTTAGTACGTTGAAGGCTTTTCAAAAAGTTGATATGAAAATGAGATGCTTGTTTTTTATTAGGATTCGTATTGTTTTTCAATATTAATGAAATTACTAGTTTTCCAGTAACAGATTGCCCAGGGTATCGAAACATCGAGGAATAACTGACTTCGACACTGACATGTCATGTTGGCAGGCTCTAATAGAGCTGACATTGGACGGAATCGGATTTAAATGACTTAGATTCACGCCAGGTAGGAGGAATGATTAGGGTCTTGTAGGAAAAATGATTAATGCTGTGTAGGAAGAAGGATTTGTGTCATTGGTAACCAAATTCTTCATCTGTTTGGTATTACTTTAAAGTTGTCCAAGTTTTATTCATTTATTTAACGATAATATTATTATCGCTAAATTATTAATTGGAAATGGAAATCATGGCTGATATATTACCTCTTAAGATTTAAACATCTCAAGATTGTGCGGACTAAAGATAATCCTAATAGAGGTCTTCAAATTTTGCATCTTCATATGCTTTGAAAGTGAAAAGAAAGCACAGGTTTTGAAAATTGCAAAACACCACTATTGTATTCTTTTGAATGTATCATTAATGTATGTAGGAATGAAATTATTTTAGATTCCAGTTTTGATACAGGATTTGAATGAATTTAGCCCTTAACTCTACTGAGAGCTTAGAATTTGAATTTAGTTACATTTATTTTCGAATAAACTCATTCAATTTGTATTTAGCAATAACAGTTCATAACAAGTTCATTCACCAGAACATATTTAACAGCCACTATTTAAATATTAATAATTTGATATATGTTACGGATTTTGTCATCATTTTCTTTCTGTCAACTTAGTATCAATACTAGATCCTTTTTTAAATAAGAATTTCGCTAACAAGGCTTTATATCATTTTATATAAATATCTTATTACCTAGATTCCTAGCGTGAAAACCAATGAAGCAGCGCTAACTTGTAATTGCAAAGTATTCGGCAAAAATATACTCCACAAAGATGCATCAATTCGGAAAAATTATATTTGATTTTTATTTAATTTCTCAATGACTTTGGTGAAAATATTTCAACATTTTATTCTGTTTAGGAATGGAGACAATGTGATGCCAAGGAGTGGAAATGTGGTGGAGACATAAAAGGCGATGAGCTGTCTGATTCAGTTTTTATCATTCGTGAAGGACAACTTCTCTGTGGAATTTTAGATAAAATGCATTTGGGTTCGACCCCTTTTGGTCTCTGCCATGCTTTTCACGAAGTAAGTCGCATTGAATTTGTTATATTTATTATTCTACAGCGTAGAATAATATTAGTAATGAACATTATACTTAGTAACCAGTTGTAAGCACTTATTAATTACAAATTTGATTTAACTTTTCACAGTTGTATGGAAGTCAGGCTGTTGGGGCTCTCCTTAGTGCCTTTTCTCGTCTCATGACTAATTTTCTACAATGGGAAGGATTTACCTTGGGATTAAAAGATGTTTTGGTAACTGTACATGCCGACAAACTCCGTCGCCATTACATGGAAGAAGCAAAGCACATTGGTCCAACTGCTGCTGCAACTGGAGTTGGGCTACCTGAGGATTCACCGTCACACTTGGTGACCGAAAAACTGGAGGAAGCTCACCGGTCATCCAATCCCAAGGATCGCGCCATCGTTGATCTGTCCTACAAAAGATCTCTTGACCAATACACCAACAAAATTAACAAGTACTTCATTTACTTTTCTACATCTTTGTTGCAAAAACCAATTAAAATGCAATTATTAATATACTTTTGGGATTTAGATGTATTTTGCCATATGGTTTGCTTTCCATATTTCCTCAAAATAATTTGCAACTACTGGTTCAGTCTGGAGCAAAGGGTTCAACTGTTAATACTATGCAAATGTCTTGTTTGCTCGGTCAAATTGAGTTGGAAGGAAAACGACCACCATTAACTATCTCTGGAAAGTCTTTGCCGTGCTTTAAAGCTTATGATCCATCGCCTAGAGCGGGTGGTTATATTGCTGGCAGATTTCTTACTGGAATTCGGCCTCAAGAATTCTTTTTCCATTGTATGGCTGGTCGTGAGGTAAATTGAGGGACTACAATATTCTAATTAAAGGAGTTTGTTTGCATAAACAATAGCATAAGTGTATATTTGTACTTGTAGGGTCTCATTGATACGGCTGTGAAAACCAGTAGGAGCGGTTACTTACAAAGATGTCTTGTAAAACTCTTGGAAGGTTTAGTCACTCATTACGATGGAACTGTAAGAGATAGTGACGGAAGTGTTGTGCAGGTCTGGATGACTTATACATTTTACTTAACTTTAAGCAAATTTAAATTAATGAGTTTGAATTAATCGTATTATTTGGCTATTTTAGTTTCTTTATGGGGAAGATGGGTTGGACGTATCCAAGTGTCAATTTCTGAAACCCAAGCACTTAAAATTTCTTGAAGCCAATTCCAAAAAAGTTTTAAGCAATGATGTTATGAAACAGATAAGAAAACTAGGGGATTCAAAAGAGATTGGAGATGAAAAGTATAAGGTTAATGACCGAATATGTTTATTCAATTATGAATATGAATAGATAAATGGATGCTATGACATTTTTGATATCTTGATTAAATATTGTTGGCCCAGTTGAATTTGAGTGATTGAAAAATGTTTAATTCTACTTCTCTCAATTTATTACAATTCCGAAGGGTTAAAAGGGATATTACATTTTCATCTATCCTGTTTGTTTATCTGAGCTATCATTAATTGAGGAATATTTGTACACTGTTTGATTTATTTTTAACAGCTGGAGGCATGGTTGGAAATTCACTCCAAAGACAAAGTAAAACCAAGATTGGGCTCTCTCCTTGAATTTTGCAAGAATGCCAAAAAGCAATCCTTGGATTCACCGATTAAAATCATTGAGGGAGTAGGCCGCAGCGAAATGAATTTGGCCCTAATAAAGAAATATTTGAAACGCAAAGATTATTATGATAAAGAGTAAGTATTTTACGATTTATATGACGTTGAGAATTCGTCATCAGTTTGTCTGTTCCATTCCAATTAAAAATAGTTGCACTTGTATCGTGAAGTAAAGCAGTTTCTATGGTATGATGCCATGGACATTTTACCGACAATTTAAAGAATATAGATTTTCCTTGTTCGCGGGCATTTTTGCAATTATGATCATAAAGTAGAAAATTTCAAAGTTTTTGGAAAGCAATAAGTTTGAAATACTACCCAATACTGATGTCTAAATGGAAAATGATCAATGGCTTTGTGAATGAGCTTACAATTTATTTAAATTATGAAATTGCTATAGTAAGCATATTTTTTTATTATATAGGTATGCAGAAAATAGTAAACGTTGTCCAGATCCACTTGTGAGTCATTTAAGACCAGATTGCAATTTTTCTGTGGTGTCCGAATGCTTGGAAAATATGGTGGACCAGCATTGCAAGCAAAACAAGATAAAGGATGAAAAATTCAAAGAATTAATATACTATAAAGCCATGAGAGCCTTGAGTTGTCCTGGAGATGCAGTTGGCGTTCTTGCTGCTCAGGTAAGATGAAATATAATATGGAATGCTAAGATGCACTTAAACCCATTTATTCCTAAGTGAACTAATGTAATACTTCCGTTTTGGTAAAAATAATGCAAATTGAAACTAGGATATTTTATAAGTGACAATGAATGCAAGTGTCAGTTTTTTTAGTATTTTCAGTATATTTACGAGTCTGATAAGATAGTGTACCAACTAAAGGATGCAGAAACCCATGGGTTTTTGAGCAAAACTCTTGGATTGTGGGCTTTTGGGGTTTTTAGCCTTTTTGTCTCTCCACTCCAGAAACCATAATATTCTATGTGCATTATTTGATTTTATACTTTTTGTAGTTCCAATCAGGACAAACCGAAAGCAATGATTTAATCTGTTTTGCAAATAATGTAATTTGAACTGAACAAATACTTCAATTGATATGTAAATAGGTGGAAATGTCACATTTTCTGGATGTTACTGACATTGTTTTAATCTGAGATATTTGCCTTTATTATTATTTATTGTCGGAATATGTGAGTAGGTAGGGATGTTTACTATGCATACAACAATTACTTCAAGTAATTGTAAAACAATATATTTTAAATACGTTGAAGGTCTATAGATTTTTCTTAAAAATGTGTTGGGATTTTTGTTGAAAGTACGAATAGCCCATAAACCCTGAGTCGACTGTCAGCTCTGTGATAAATACATATGCATAATATGCATGTAGGGTGTAAAACGAAGATGTTGAATTGCTAGAGCAACAGAATACTAGAGTTTGTGCATCAGACGAATACTGTTTGGTATTTTTATCATCTGTGTAGCTATTACGCCCGAGTATTGACTGCGCATTTGCATGCAGTATAAATAATGCATTATGCAAAGTTGGTATGATACATAATACATATTATACAGTTTTAGGTACGTTACTTGTGGAATTGGTAGTTTCGTGACTAAGAAATTGCTCCGTTCGTCTTTCGATTCTGTAAGCAGTATTATATTTTATATTTTTCTCACAGTCAATAGGAGAGCCATCGACGCAGATGACATTGAACACATTTCATTTCGCTGGTCGAGGTGAAATGAACGTGACTCTGGGAATTCCTCGTCTTCGAGAAATCCTGATGGTAGCTTCTGCTAAAATCAAAACGCCAAGTATGGATGTGCCTTTCCTTGATGAAGTGACAGATGAAGATGCAGAGAGAATACGTCTGGCGCTAACTCGTGTAAAATTGAGCCAAGTGCTGCAGCATATTGACATGACTGAAACGGTGAACACGAACTCCCTTACAAGGATCTACGAAATGAAATTCACCTTTCTACCCTACGCGAAATATAAAAACGAGTTCTGCACTACACCAAGGCAGATTTTATTGCATTTTGAAAGAAAATTTTTGAGAACTTACTTAATGCCTACAATTCGTGCAGTAACGAGAATGAGAGGGGGCGCTAGCATTGACAATAGTTCCAAAGGAAAGAAAGGTGGCTTCGGAGACCAATTGGGAGACAGCACTGACGACGTGGACGACGCAGAGCCGCGGCCGGATTTGTACCAGGACGCTCAGAAGAAAGGGATGGGAGACGACCACGAGAGTTCAGACGAGGAGCCCGAGGTGAGCATGTCTCCTTTGGTGTTTATATCATTAACAGCAGCAGTCGAGCGGGTAATTATGGGAGTTGGTTATTTGGAGTTTATGACTACACGCGGAAGTGCCTGGTAGACTTGTAGACTGAGGACCGCAAGTACAGCATAATTTTCAGGGTGGTTGGTCTAACTGAAATAGAGATGATTGATTGATGAAATGATGGTTAGTGAAGAAAGGGAAAAGTTGTCTCATTGGGATTCATGGTATGCTTTGTGGTAGCCTGAGGACGCTGATGCGACGCACACCATTCGGCGTGCTCGACATACGGAAGCAGAATACGATGAGCCGGAGGAAGATGAAAGACTTCAAGAAGAAGGTTCGTCTTACTTTTAGTTAAGCTGAGTGCGAACGTCGCTCTCTACTCACTATATTATATTTATATTCCTATTCAATCCTCCAATACGCTCACTCAGCAAACTTATAATGTGTTTGTGTGTAGGTGATGTGGAAAACGAGGAGGAGGAGGAAGAGGAGGCGGAAGAGACTAGCAAACAGGTATCCGACCAAGAAAATGATGACGACGATGACGTGCAGAAATCGGTAAGAATATAAGGATCATCACATGGATTGCACATTCCAAGTTAATTCACACAACTTCCTAGTCAATATATTCGATATGAATTTACAGAGGGTTCTCACCGTATCAAGCTTCGATTACCGAACCAGAGTATCAACAGTTGTGGAGATGGACAGTCTCATCATCGGCTATGATTTTGACAAATACGATGAACAGTGGTGTACGTTGACCATTGAGGTACGTCTTTTTTCCAGGTTCCTAAAAGAAATTAAATGCCACTCCTAATTTATTGTATTGGGAAACAGTAGTCTCTTTTACGGTACACGATTTTACGATACTGCAATGAAGTGCAAGGGAGTTTTTTCTTTTATAATTTAATTTGCTTATGGAGACCTAATATTGTGGAAATAGTAGTTGAGTGGGTATGAGGCCTGTTTGCATCTGTATAAGGGGATACCTATGCGGGCACATTGTGTTACTGAATTTATAGTTTTTCCCCATTGTTGTCGCAGATTCCGCTCAGCATGGCAAGAGTGAATATGGGATCGATTGTTCGAGAGGCAGCGGAGAAATCAATCATTCACCAAGTGGCGAACATCAGTCGAGCCTTTCACGTGAGGGTGGGGGATAGAGCGGGTCTCAAGACGGAGGGCATCAATATTCTGGTCATATAACATTTCTGGCTTCTCTCTTCTTCTTGGCTAACGCTTCCTTCAACATTCATTTCATTTCATTGGGAGTCGCTGTTAGATGTGATGCGATCCCATTCCATTCCACTCGCTATGAAATCCAATGAATTTCATGGCTATGTTCACTCATTGGGGATTCTTTGACTTTTCTATATAGGCAATGCCTGCATACAGGGACTTTCTCCATCTCAATAAACTCTACTGCAATAATATTCATACAATGGCGGAGCGCTACGGAATCGAGGCTGCCTCCAGGGTCATCGTTAAGGTCAGTCACTCCCTTATCTTTGTCTTCCATTCTCCTCTTCACTCCATATATGAATTTTTCCAGTTCTTACTTAATCTTCTCTTTTTGGTCTCTTCATGTTAAGTTGACCATGACTTAATCTGACAGCTCACTAACTAACTGTCTCTCTCTCTTTCATTTTCTATTGATGTAGTAATGCAGTTGTAACCAGTCCAGTAATGCATTCCTACCTTGCTCTAATTAACAATTTTAGAATTGAGCAAATGCAACTTTTCCTTTGGTGCTTGTTCTTTAGTTGACATCAATTTTGCTTCATTTTGTTTAATCCATAATTCACTACTTTCAAATTCGAATTTGTATTTATTGACATGTCGAAACAAGTACATCATCCAGAACAAATGTTAGATATGTGTAGTAACTTTTAGCAAAACTCTTTAAACTTGGTGCAATTTTTGGGTTTTCTGCTATTTTCCTAATTCTGCGAAAAAATTTGGGTTAAGGTCATTCCTGACTTCTGTACTAAATAAGATTGTTACTTTGTCCTTACTTCATTTAAAATGTGTTGTGGTCTCATTCTTCACATAGCAAATGTTTTTAGTTTTAGCAGTTGCTGAGTGTTGCCAAAAATAAATTCAAGAGCCATCCATAACTCTTAAGAAATTATTGCATCCGAAGTGTATTTTTTGCTACTATTGGAAGCTTAATCCAAAGTTGAATTAGAATTTTCTGTCTAAACAATGCATCACATTCAAATTTAATGCAATATTTGGTATTCTAGATTATGTTTTGCTCCCTATTTATCTTTTATCTACTTCTGCTTTTGCTTATTTTACTGAATTTTGTACTTGTGTATTTTCCAGTTCTACTGGCCTTACTATTTCGATTGTTTTGTTAGGTCGGGATAATATGCTTCTGTTTTTAAGAAATCCAAGTTCTCCTTTTGTTTCAAGTAGTTTGATTATATTCCAAATGTAGAAACTAGTAGCTTTGTTTTGGTTCTAAAAAATGTATTTACATAAATACCTACATGAGCCAAGAAATGGCAGGCACTAGGAGGAAACAAGTCAAACTCTTGAGGTGATTTCTAGACGCGACTCGACTTCCATGAGATTGAGAATTAGATACGCTATCTTATCTGCGGGATAATAAAGACTCTGAGACTAGGGCTCTATTCACTGATCGTGACTTAGTATGCATTCTTTTGTAATATTCCGTCAATGAGATTTCTAAAGTCTTATCAATTGCAATTGTGCTTTTAGTTTGAAAGCTGTAGCGATGAGATGAATTAAAGTATCTACGTATGTAAAGACATGAGCATGAGTTAAAAAAACATGAAAGCATTGGATGCATATTCCTTGGATATGTGGAAGAAAGCCTGAATGGTTTTCGGTTGCAATTTTGTTAGTAATGTTTTGTAGACTGGAGTCTGGTTGCGTGCGATAAAAGTGTAGATTTAGTTTGGTTTAATCGTTATTGCTGGTTTCTGTATTGCATTCTTATTATTTGAAGAGCAATAATAGAGAATTTTAGATATTTATCAGAGAGAGAAGAAACATTTCTATTTCTTGAGCGACTATGCACTTGTACATGGAATATCTTTATGTTTCTGCGTGTCTTATCTGGGAAAACAAAATAGAATTCTGTAGAATTTGTATGTAATGTGTGTATTGTATCGGTGGACTGAAGCGGCATTTTCGCAAGCAACGGGTTGTCTCCCCAGAAAATGGAAAATCCATTGAGTTGCACTTGAGCAAGTTGGACTGGTAGAAGAAAGCAGTAAATCCAAGTGATGTGATTGTGAGGCCGGGAGAGAAGACTATGGAAATGAAATGGGAGGCGTATTTCTGCCTCGTTCCGCTTCTCGTGACTTGCGATCCTCTGTAATGTATTACCGGATGCTGCATGTAGAAAGGAGAGACACTGATGGCATTATCTGCATACACAGGACAATACATAAACCGGGCATAGATGGGTACATAGATCGCTAGGAAAGATGAAACCCGTCTAAACATAAGATATCTAGTTGGAATTCAGTTTGGCTATGAAATGGAATTAGTTGGAAGCGTTTCCCGTGTCCTCCGTCCAGGCTCTCTTAGAAATGCATTCCGGCAGACGACTTGAGTAAAATTGTTCAGAGCGAATTCCAAGTTAGAGACGCACTGGAAAATAGGCCGAGTCCGTCTGCATGAGTTCTGCCGAGCATGGAGCGAGTGAGCAGCACAGCTATCCATAAGGTCCCTTCGCGGCTGTCCCAAACGAGCTACGTGGGATAAATACGTATGCATTCCCATTCCCCCTCCATTGCACTTCATGAAACTAGGCAATTCCATTCAACAAAGTTAAGTCAAATTAAGCCCAGAATTACTGGCTACCTACCACGGACTTCAGAACACCAAACCCCAAACACTGTCGACTCCGCACCCACACCCATTCAATTCCTACACTTCTCCACCCGCAACCAACGATAAATGTCCAGCAATGAGATTATGAAAAACCAGGCAAAGGCGTCCTCCTAACGCTAGTTTAACTCTTCCTGCCTTTCATTCAGTTACGCCGCGGATTCAAACCTACTTTTCCAGCGCACACTATTTCTGTATTTTTAATCGCTGTGGAAATAAACAAATGCCTTTCTCTGCATTTCTTGAATTGCGCTCTGTTTTAAACTGCTGAAGTCGAGAAGTCACCAACGGAATAGTAGAGCAGAGTCCTGACAGTGGAGGTGGCGATGTATGTACTTAAGCATTTGTGTGTGCCGTATTGAGCCTTATAATTTGAGAGCGTCAAGTGTTAGTGTGAGCGGGTAGGCTGCAATGTAGGTGATGATGGATGTTCAGAGAGTCCTTCATTTGTCTGGATAACAGGATTAGAAGAAACGGACGTGATCAAGCGATAGGAGCCCCTGGAGAAAAGACGAGGCTCTTCTCTTGCTTCCCACATGCTTTCCCTTCGTCTTCCGTCTGCATGTCGATGCCTAAGTGAACCGAGTCGTCTTAAACTCCAACTTACTGGAGAAAGACTCAGATTCTGCATGCCTGGACTCTTTTAACTCAACATGAAACTTCTTACGGTGTGAAACGCAGCGGAGCTCTGCCTGGAAAATAGTTGGTGACGCTGACGGCTGTACTATACTTGTTCCTTGTATGACTTCCTTTGTAATGCCAATCTATATTGCGTGTAATGTACGTTTCGTTTGTAATGCATACTAAGCTACATACTTGTAATACCTACATGATCTCCTTTCCTCATTTTTCCTGCTTTCTTCCCGGCACATATATTAGCACAACAATATTGCACGCGGAGGATCCTCCTACGCAAATACCTATAAATTGCTACCACTACTTATTTTTGCATCTCCGTTTCTCTAAATAACGGAATGTCTCGACTGGTCTTTAGAATTCGGCTACTGTGATTCAAATTGAATGCAAGGCACGAACAAGAGGAGTGAGTATAGGTAGAGTTGACTTGAACATTGAACAGTAGTCAGAATTAGAGTTGTTTGTAGTGCCACTTGTGTAACCACGACTTGGGTGTGTGTTGTGTCGGTGAACGGCTGTTTTAAGCTGTGGCATTTCATGCAGGACTTATAGGATAGGTTAGTTGTAGCACTATAGCACCATCGGTGTGGTTGGTTGGTTGGTGTGCTACATTTAGAGTGTTTACTCAGAGCAGGAGTATCATATAGTGAAGAGAAGGTGGTGGCTGCCAGAAGTAAAGAAAGAGAGGAGTGCTGGGCTTTAGCTGAGTTCCAAGAGAGCCATTGATGATCATGGTGGTCGGTCTTTATGAAGATCCATCGGTGACTTTGGAGAGAAGACGGCGAAAGTTGAGTTGTGTGACTCTGGCTGGTTGGTTAGTTCTTTTCGGGTGAATCGGGAGGAAGAGAAAGTCTGGAGACGGTTTGTTGGACCGTGACACTTTTAATTCATGCATACTGTCATTTATTTGGAGAGGAAGGTTCGCGAGGGCGTGAAATTGCATTGGGCACTTCTGAGCGATTCATCAACACTTGTGTATTCATAGGGGAGGAAGAAGTTTAGACGGAGGATGACGAGAGGCGACGGGGTCGCACTCACTCCAGCACTCTGTCCATTAGCCTCCTCCGATGTCTGTCATGACTTGCACGTCGCAACCCTATTATCCGCCATCGGCCACAATAGCTCCTAAAAGACCTTCTCTGAATCTCAAATAACTTAGATCAACCGAAGATCTGCTCCAGCGCCGCTACTTCTTCCATCTCAAACTCATCAACTCTAACCAACTTCTATTTACTGGAGACCAAAGGACTCCTTATGCACCAAATCCTCATTTCCCTCTTTTTATTTTCCAATTCTTCCTAATGATCTTCCTTTGGGTCTCCAGCTAACTTAATTCCATTCAACGCTTAATCTCTGTACTTAACACACATAATCCAATTTTAAATTGTTTTCTCCCTCTGCGTACATTCTTATAATATTGTGTTCTTAATGTAGAGAAGGCTATGTCAATGGCATTAGGAACTTAGGTAAACATGCGGAGTGTGTAATATTTTCCGTGTGTCTACGTAATGAATTTAGATTCGGTGTTATTTCTGCTTGGAACTCGATTCCTCATCACTTCATCTTGTGGCTCTTGAGTTCCAAATATTTTCCACAATTCATACATCTCCTCTGATTCGCGAAACCTATTGGAAACTTCTGTTTTTGTCTTCCTGTCTCGTTCGTGTCCATAACAATGGTTGATCTTAGACAATCTTTATCTTACTTATGCTTAAGTTCCATAGCAATAAGTAAGCTCCGTGTCTAACTGTGAAAGCACCGCGTATTTATATTCCCCTACGTAGGGTTTTCTTCTACCTTTTATGCCAACCCCTAGCTCGAGTATAAATTATCCAAGAAAAAGTTTCCCTTCTTTTTCTTCTACTTCTGTCTTCCTTGCATTCATCTGAACAATCTCAAGTGAGGAAAGGAGTTACTCCTGCTACCAACAGAACCAACGACGCCGTACGTAGTTAGTTGCACCAGACGAGATCCTTCTTCTTTCGTGACAAGAATATCAACACCTAGAAACTTTCCTCTAATCGTAACCAAGCTGTACTACTATCATATCTCATCTCACGAATAATAACACCATTTTATTTGCATATTAATTTCTGTCTTGTATTGTCAATGTTCTTCCTACTAAGTCGATACCGCTGCGCAATGCCTAAATAGATAAAACGATGCATCCTCGTATATCAATCCTTGTATGTAATTTACATTGATAAATTGCAATTGCAAGGTAACAGAATTGAAATCCAGGTGAAATTATATTGTTAATCTGAAATTTTGGAAATCGATTCAGTATTCACGTGGAAATCTGTGTTCTGTGTTATGCATTAAATGCATTACTATTGCATTTGGTTTGAATTTGATGAATTATGAATTTAATTATGTTTTCCCTTTGTGTAAAATTTAAAATGTTTAGTTTGTCAGCATTTTAAAGTCACCATATTATGTGTCTTGGAACTTTTTTGAGTGCTGATTCACATAGTAATTCACAATTTTAAATTTGCTTCTTAGAGAGTATGGCTTCTTAGAGTAAATTTTTCGAGGTTATTTATGGCTTGGGTACATGAGGAATGTTGGAAAGTCTATAATGCGCTAAATTTCAAAGTGGAATGTGTGTCATCGATGTAGTATGCTGAATAGAAAGTGACAAAAATGTTATGGCTAAATAACAAGCAGTAGAATATTACTTGGTATCGGTAACACTGCAAAGACGCAGAGAAGACTGTGTGCAGGGTGTACAGATTGAAGAGTCTCGCACAGTTTTTTCTTTCTCTTCAGATGAGATGCAGAGCTCTTTACTTAGGTACCTTTCTTATTGTAAGGACTAATACGTCAAAGAAAGCTGCTATGTCTCCTTCTGAAAATCATCCGATATTCTAGATTGCATTTAGTTGAATAGCATTCTTTGAATTCCTCTTTGGAGCATTTTTATTGTGAACACGAGGAAAGCGTAGGTTTCTTAGTCTTGATTTATCCAATGTACCTACGAGACTTCCCACTCTGCCATCTCTTTCTATGCAAATTCTTCCGTCTCATTAAAAAAGCAATAATATCCCGTCATTAGTAGAGTAGTTCTAGTCTGTAGTTCATTTCATGCTAAGTCCAATCGAATCCCATTTACGAGTTTCCTATGGATAAATACCTACACGCATAAAAGATAAAGCAGCTTTTTTGAAATGCATGCAAACGGATAGATTTCCTGCTCAATCGTTGTTACTCAAGTAGTTTGTCTCTAAATAGGCATTTCAAACAGCTTCTGGAAATGGAACAATTTCTTTTTCAATCAGCTTTACATTTGTATTATGGGCTAAAACGAATTGGTTATTATGTGTCGATTTCGTTTAGTGTCGCAGCAATTTTTAAATGTGGATGAATGCGTCTCTAAGTAAATGTAGTATTGTTGTGTGCTTCCACTTCACGAGTTATTGCCTCTAAATGTGTATTTATTGTTCTCATTTGCAGGAAATGACCGACGTGTTTAAAGCTTACGGAATTACAATCGACCCCAGGCATTTGACACTCATTGCTGATTACATGACTTTCACGGGAACTTACCGCCCGTTTAACAGAATTGGAATCGAGTCCAGTGCCAGTCCATTGCAACAAATGAGCTTTGAAACTGTAGTCAGTTTTCTTAGCAAGGCAGCTCTTGCAGGTATTTTATTTTTATTTTACGTATGAACATTTTATAATGTTTTTATTAAAAACTAAAAGATTTCTCTTCAAATACCTAAGTACCTAATAGTTGCGGAGTAAGATAAGGACAGTATCTCTTGCCTGTATCAATCCAGTTTCTCTTCAGACTTGAGTAATGCAAATATGAATATTATAAATAGACATGAATTGTTTGTCAATCCTGTGAATGAAAGTTTGCGCATTTTAATGTTTACAGTACACATTCAGTAAACTTTAGAAATTCGGGATTTTATTTCAGTAATATCTTTGTTTAAGAATTGTTGCTTGTAAAGCCATTTTTAACGTACGCATTATTTTTATTGCTAACCAAAACTCATTATCCTTTAAGTATATACAGGTTACATATAGAATATTTTAATTTAGTATTTTAATTTTGAATAATACTTTTAAAATGTATAGTAAAAGGTACACTGCTATTATCATGATATGATTGATATGAATTTCAGGAAAACGTGATAACTTACAGACACCTTCTTCCCAAATTATTCTTGGAAAACCTGCAAGACTTGGAACTGGTCTATTCGACATCTGTCCGAAATTTTAATATTACTGTAAAGTGTTTAATAATATTAATAAAATTTTGGCAATATTAAAATAAAATGTTTAATAATACTAACATAAAATGTGTAATATTATTAAAATAAAGTTTTAATATATTAAATATTAATATAAAATATTTTCTAATATTAATATAAATATTTAATAATGTTAATATAAAATGTTTAGTAATATTAAAAGAAACTATTTTGTAACATTAATACAAAAGATTTAATAGTACTCGTAAACAACATTAAATCTTTATAATCCGAAAGCTAAGAGTCCTGAACTCAAGTCTATCAAAATGGAGTGATTTAAAATCTGAATTCTTATAAGAGTTAACTGTTGAAAGTTGAGGGACTTGAAGAAGTCGCGAAGGTCAACTAAAAGTGTCATCCATAGACGAAGCTCCAAATGATTGGACTATAAGTACTGTTGTTTTTTACCATTGATATATTGTATTGTGCGACATTCAAAGTGGTTAAAGCTAAATGTTGCTAAACTAATATCAACCAATGATTTTTTTATATTGTCGGAAAGAAACGAAATTTTTTAAGTAAAATAATATTAGCCCAGGTATTATTTTCTCCGAAAAAAATAAAGAATCACTAAATAATGGTGTCGCAGTGTATTACTATGTATTTATTGAATTATATTAATAATATTGTAATATTTCTGTGTGCTAAATATTACGCTACCTATCGTATGTGATAATATTTGTATTTTTAAAGTTTGAAAACCTTGAGACATGAATAAATCTTGCTTGTTTCTGAACAACAAAATTATAAGCTTGGTACAATTGAAGGTAAAGATATAGATTTAGGCGATTTCGGTGATTTTCTTCTCTTTTTGTCGACAACTCTCTTTGTTGAAATGCCAGGATTTTTAGACAAAGAGCGAAGAGTAGAGCAAGAGTCGGAAGACGTTTCGTCTTCCCATGGAGAGCAATCTGTTACCGTGCCACGCAGAATTGCTGCTCGGCGTCTTCGCACACTATGTCTTCGTCTACTACTGAGACTTCTTTGTTGGTTTCGACTGTCGCCTCGCTTGGCAGAAATTGCCTGCAGTCCTCTGCTACTACTTCGGACTTTTCTGGACCACCCCCGCCATCCTCTCTCCCCATTGTCTCTGCCATCCAGACCTTTCCGAATGAGCATATTAAAATCTATTATTGTGAGGCAGGGCGCGTCCGTTTCCGAAGTCGCGCCATCCCCTTGTTCATAAAGATTAGCATTTCCTTGGTGTCCTCGGTCCGTTTTCCTGCCGACAATGCCCCCTCCTCCGATTTTCCTTCCTGTAGCGCCCCGTAACCCACCACCAGACCTGGGACTTGATTTCGACGCCTGAGAATTCTTTTCATCGAAGAGCCCTTTAATTGGAGCAGTGTCCGCATCCCTTAAAACACTAAAGTCGAAAGTCCGATATGTAGCTTTGCTAACTCTTGATAATTTCCGTTTCTCATCTCTAACGGGGGAAGGACTGCTACTTGCATCCGAGTCGGATTTCGCCCTGGCTCTGGCTCTGTTGCGGTAGGACAGAAAACTGGCTTTTCTGCTGGCAGACTTAGTTTGGGGTGCCGGAGGTTGTTTAGACACTTCGTGCTGTCTCACACTCCTTCGTCTGGGTTTGTGTTCCACTAGCTCTTCATCTCTGTTTGAATCTGTTGAGGCATTGTCAGAGTCATGTTGCTCCTTTGTCAGCGAGGACAACTTAACCACGGTCTTGTCAGGAGATTGCGTTTTTTGAAGGTTTTCATCCATTGAAGATTTCTGTGGGTTACTGTTTGCCTTGTCTTTAACTCGCGATGGAGATCTGGGAGAGGAGTCGATTGTTTTGGCTTTCATCCTAGAGCGACTTCTCGATCTCGATCTAGCTCGGGGGGTTTTCTTGTCTACATCTTGGCTTTGGTTGGCTCCGGATGGCGTCGTCGACAGGATATTAGCCGGGATAACTGCAGTGACTTTATAGTACTCAAAGAATGTTCGAGCCAAATTTCGACCCAGTCTGAAATCTATAAGAGACATACACGGTCTTTCATAATAACGTCACGGGCTTTGGGCAAACGTAACTCATGACTAAACCCATGTAGCCAAGGAAAATATAATCAAAGGTTGAAGGGTTTAAGATAACGTAGAATTATATCATGGAAATATGGATTTTGACAGTATGAGAAGCGAAAAAATCCGAATTTTAGAAGAAAGTACTTTATGCGCAAAGTTATTTCAATTAATTTTTAGTCACTATTGACTTCATCAGTTAGATATGTTACAGATAGTATGGGCCATTGGGGACCATAAGATAGTGTCCAGTAATATTATAATGTCATCCAAGTAAATTTTAGCTAACATGAATATTACCCGGGTACTGTACGAAGTCCTCTAGCTACCTTACAATGACACTAGGCTAGAAAGTATGCGATATATATTAGCAACCAATATTGGCTAAAACAATCCAACATAACCAATATTGGTCGCTAATATTCCATAGTTTGTAGTGTAATTGTTATTCATACAGAATATTAGCTAAAATTTACTGGGATTTATAATATAATATTATCTAGATACTATCCTGTAGTCTCGAATATCCTGTACTAGCTGTAACATGTAGATAGTTTGGAATTCTTATAGTGCGATAGAGAGGTCAATAATCGTTCCCAATGTAATCCTTTTATTTCGGGGGCTAATTTTTATTAAAATACTCAATTTTTTCGGTTTGCATGATTTTATTCCTTCCAACAGTTAAAGTGGCACATAAATATAGAAACCTTCCGCTTAGATTGCCATCCATCCTGTGATTACAGATGGTATTCACAATTTGTACTGATTTGAACATAGCAGCGTAATTGTGAAACACCTTATACATAACTGACATGGTATTGGATGACTGGGAAGCTGTTACACTTGGTATATTGGCAACGTTCTTACTTAAGTACCCCATAGAAGAGTACCACTGTTTGAATCAAGTAATAAAGTAAGAGTGCCGTATGGAAAAGTTGTAACAATTAGGGATCGATAGAAAAGAAATGTACATACATCCATCTTCGTTGTAGGTGACGGTGGAGTTGGTGAGAGCCTGGTTGTAGCCTAAAAAAGATAATTCCAATGTGTACACGTTCACCGTGTTCCTCAGCACTTCGCACAAATGCCTGCAAAACCAAACAAAGAAGACTTATACTTCGCAAACGCTACACACAACTAACAATTAAATAGTTATCTCCCTCCTCGTTCTCCGTCTTTAAATCCTCCCTATATCTCTCATGATGTCCGTCACTATTAAATAAATAGCACCCATCCATACACCAAACGATAAGTCGCTTTCCTCCGCTCACATCCTTCCCTGTCGACTTAAACCCACTAAACCTACTACTTCCTATGATATATCCTCCTATCTTCTATTCTATTTGCTCCAGTCAATCAGTAATGTACTGAAAATAAAACCAATCCAGACTTCCGTCCTGCTATCTAAGCTTTTAGCTTTTAAGTACATTAGGTACTACATAAAAACTACACAATTCCAAGAATTTGGCTAAAAACCTTCTCCAATTCTATATTCTTTTTCAGTTCATACTCCGTGAAGGTATATGTACTACCAAAGTACAATGATCTCATTCAGAGCAAGAAATTCGTCAATTGATGACCATCTTAGAATTCAGACTTTTTGCCTTTTCCCAAATTTCTTTTTCGACAAGATTAAATTGGTGGTAGTGCGGTGAGCGGAAATCCAGGCTAAAAAATTCTATTCGAACTGTAAATCTTATCTAGACAAATAGTTGAAAATAATTTGATTTCCAATTGCGAACTGAAGACCACAAAAGTAAAAATATGAGTGGTTCCACTTTTCCCATTTCTATTATAAGGACTGTAATATAATGCATTATGTACATATGTAAACATTTTTTAATTTGTAGATATAAGGGGATCCCTTATGGTTTGTAATAGGTGTAATTAATGCAAACTTAAGTACTAATTGAAAGTGAGACTCATCGACCCATCATACTACAGCCATCCCACATCAATTACTTTCCTTGACTATGGAAATTGGAAATTTATATTTCACTGTCTGAAAATGGAAATTGCTGTTTTGTGTGCACTTGAGTCATACACTTATCTGTCATAGAGTGTTGTGGAGTTATGGATGTAAGTAATGTAGCCTATGCGCGATTGTTGTAAAAGTGTGGTTGATAGTGTGAGGATAGGTTGAAGGTATTTGTAAAAGTGGAATGATGGAATGGTGGTGTTGATAGAGGAGCTTTGGGCTGGAGGTTCAGGTTGCGTGCAAGACTACTTGTAGGATTATGTCCTTGGCAGTGCGGAGTTGGACTGGCTGGGACTGCAAGATAGCCGACTGGAGGCCTATAGGTGCATGGTTGTGTGGACATAGATCACTTGTATCTCTCTGAGGAGACTGAGCTGGTGGAAGGGAGAGCGAGAGAGAATGGAGGCTGTGACAGAGCGGAGCTGGAGGAAACTAACTGAGCAGACAATTCCCAGAAAGTCTCCTCTTCCAATTTCCAATAAGTAAAAAGTGGATGTGGATCTATGCGGAGATCCCTGGATATCTGCGGGAGGAAATCGTTACTCTCACAAATCAACGTCTTAACGCGTTCCCGGAAATGAGATGTGTCCTTTAAGCCTTGTATTTTCCTTTTGGAGGCAGCAGCAAGAGAAGGGCGCCGGAGACATACATAAAAGATACTTATAACCGCTGTGAGATCTTTTGCAGGAGTAATATTGGTTCTAAATGCAGGGCGCAGTGTGGAGACATTATTAGCGGGTGCTGGTTTGTCGGGCTGACAGACTGTCTACTTACGATCATGCAGTCGCCTTGAGTAACTAGGTACTCTCTTAACATTTCTGGCACTCTGATTTCTCTTTCTTGAAAATTTCATACTTTCTCATCTAGCAAATCTTTTTACCAATTTAGTTCCCTTTATACACGACATAGGTACATCCCAAGGCAAATTTCATTTCCATAAGTATGGTCTCTGCTTTTCTACAGTGACCCGCAGCGCTCAACAACTTCTCTTTCTTCCATTCGAAAACTTTCCCTTTGCTATTCAAACACCGAGCACTTACAACGTCTATAAGTTAGTGTGTATGACTGGACTGCGCTTTGCCATGGACATAAGTACGCTCCTCGACTCTCCTATGTAAATATACGTGTCTACGAGAAGTACATATACCATTATGTAAAATGTTTACTAACTATTTACACAATCTCTCTTACTTACTCTATACAGAGCACACTTACCTAGTCTAGGTACACAGCCCCGCTACAAATGCTCCTCTTAAATCTCCAAGTGCAACTATATGTCCCACTCCACACAACTAGAGACAAGGAATCGCAATGCGCAAGCAATATATAACTCTTCTTCCCATATATATTCAACTGTAGCTCACTCCCAAATATATACCTACCATTAACCTATTTAATGTGTATTGCACACTCACTATTGACATAAAGAAAGCCACCAAAAGTGAAAGTTCGCAGACTTTCCAGCTAACTTCACCAAGTATCTCCAACTAAGGTACCAACATTAGGCAATAAAATCCATAAATTCAATCCACATACTTAACTCATCATAAAATATAATATGGTGTGTAATTGCTTCTTTGCTAATGTATTTACCAGTTATTTCTGCCACCTTTTGTACCACACACGAATACTTTATGATTACACTTTCCTTTACGTATCAAATAACTCACTGGGATACATCTCCTCATTAAACGTCTTATAAAAACTTTCTATTCAATACTATTAACAGTAATAAACAGGATTATTATGTAATAATGTTGGTATATTTTTACTTTGACCTCATTTTAGAAATGCTTAATTAGATTTCAAGTAAACTCCTTAATTCTAAAGGGCATTACACAAGGGATTGCACAACCATCAGCTAAAGTGTATAGCAGATCTTCTGGATAATAAAATTTCCTTACAAATGGGATCGGTCTTTAAAACTATCTAGATTTTATCGTGCAACCCTAATCGCACAAATTTGTGTCATGATAGACTCTAAATAAAAGCAAATTTAATCCCAAATGAGGACACGTAATAACATAAATTTTTGGGAAAATGTATTTACTGTATAAGTGCCATTGAATTGTAAATTGGAATCCTTTAGTTGTATGTTTTAGTACTACCTAAGGAAGGTTCCAAGTGTAATTCCCCTATCCACAGAATAAAATAGAATACACTTCACAATGTCGACATGTGTATTAGGGGAACACAGATTTACTTTCACTACAAATCAGTAGGTATTCAAAACTCCTGCATATTTAAAACTAGATTTTATTTTACTGCTGTGTAGAGTTACATGCATTGTGATGCCAAATATGAACAAGGAATTTCAAAGTAAAGCAATACAAAGTTTCTAATGTGAAAAAACTAGTAGGTTGATTTACAATTCTTGCAAACAAATGAATTTAAGGCTTTTGATAATTTAGTTTTTTTTAGGAAATTGCTAATTAATGATTTTTATAAACTTTTACTGAATTTAGAATAAAAAATGTAAAAATGTTGAATTAGGAGTTACAATTTGGACTTAAGAGACTAATTTGTTAATGGACGGGGTGGTTGGGGTATGAGAGGGGTGAAGTTGTCGTGTTGGGCCTGGGTACCCTTACCAGTTGCAGTCCCTTTAATTAGAGACAGAGTGACGGAGATGGATGAGAAGGAAGACGACAGGACTAAGTTAGGAGCAGACAAGAATTGATCGCTAGGGCTAATTGGAAAATTGTTTTCTGGGGATCGGGATGGGGAATGGGAGTATTTGGCTTGAACTGCCATATTTTTCGTCATTAGTTTGTCCATCTGACAGAAGACTTGAGTTGGGCCGCAGAACAAGCCGCATACTAATTAACTGATGCTGAGAGGAAACGTTTAACTCTTTAGCTCACACATCAACATCATGACCAGCCGGCATCATTGACACGTGATTAGCACTCTGCAGTTGCACATTAGACTTCCGCCGTCCTCGGACGGACCTTTTCTTTTATTAGATCTCCGTTTCATTCGGAGCGTGTGATAACGCCGCGCACTCAATTATTCCCTCCACCACTGCCTACACGCTTCCTTTCACTCAGGAGTAACTCTTTCAAAATGATTCTCGTTACGAATATCAGATCAAATTTCCGTGCATTTACTCTCAGTTATGGTGTAATGCCAGCAGATCCATTTGAAATAAAGAGGATTCCTGCCTCGCCTCTTCCCGCTTATTATGGTTTTCTGTCTTACGCTAAATTGGATCGTAAAAGGAGACTTCGAGACTACTAATGACAAATTGTTGCAGAAAGAAAGTACAATTGATGCAATTTCACTTGAATTCTATTCTACAGGAGCCCAATCCAGAATTTCCCCCGTCCTAGTCGACAATTCATGGACATTTAATGAGAAAGCATTTGAGCGCCATTCAGACTACAAATACAGACACGGCAGTAGGCAGCTGTCTGTATCGTACATACTTCTGCGGAACGGAGCGCCACAGGAACACTCTTCGCTAGAGACCATTATTGCATCAAGTCAGACTCAGCAGTACATATCACTTGGAAAGTCTTTCTATGCCAACTCAACGTTAAATGCCCCGATTCCAATAGCCATCATCGTTACACATTCTACAGACTACTTTCACTTTCTCTCTACAACTTTCCCTCACTTTCTCCGATTTTCTCCACTATCGGCCCACGATGTACACCAGGCACTTTACAATCAGCAACTCTCATTCCACCAACGTACAAATATATAAAACCTCTGAGAGTATTTTTAAATTTTATCGCTTTCCCAACACCATCCACCAAAACACATACATGTTACTGCTAATGAGGAAATTTAAATGATGCCAGTCAGCAAGACAATCAGAATGAATGATAAAAGTACCTACGCAGCATTCTACTCCTACCCCATGTCGTCCCTAATAAAAATTTAATGAATTGAACTCAATATTCAAACAAATTGATACTAAATAAGTACAGACCATCTTTATATTGTTACTTCTGTACTAACGTTTCCAAATGCTCAATATAATTGTACCAAATAAAGTCTACCATTGCACAAGAATACTAAATGAATAGAAAGTAAAACTCATTAAGAATATTACATTTATAGGAAAGCACACACAGTCAGAATATTTGCTTGTTGAATGTGAAAATTTAAACTTAAGCTAGTAAGCTTACCTTCTGGCTGTTCCGCATTTCGTTGAATCTCGGTTGTACATTGTGTGTGCAACACTGTAATCTTCCGCGTTGTGAGCCAAGAGCTTCGGAAAGAGAATATGACGCTCAAACCTTAAACATTTTCATATTCCTTTGAGTACAAATAGTATGCATTTCATATTTATTCTCATTTTAGCAATTTTCATCATTTTGCAAACAGATCTATTCAGTGCTCAAATAGGTCACCCGGTTATGCTTGTATTCTCATACTTTCAATTTATATAGGACCGTTTACAACATATTTATTACCATGTTACCTAATATTGTGGTCATAGTGTAGTCAGTGCATGGCAAATAAATTGGAAAGTTTATGAATTAATTTCATATTACTCACTGTATTTGGACGAGAATGTAAGTTCAATTTTCTAAGTAGTATAAGTGCATTAGGAACTATGATAAGTTCAACTTGGAAGAATCCAAACGGAACATCATCCTCCTGAGATACAAAGAAAAGTCACAGCCAAAGGGCAAAATTCTACTCGTACTGCATTTGACAGCCCATTTGGCTGGTTGACTCGAAAAACTTGCAAATGCTACTAGTCTATGTAGCTCACCCTAAACAATCTTTCCTCTCGGAATTCTCGAGCAAACAAAGGTTTGTTACACCTACACCTACGCGTATAACAGTGATGTTGTAGCGTGGATACACGTGAGGATTGTGATACAGTACTTCACTTATCATTTGGTACACCACTCATAGTTGCATTTGCCTCCGATCGGGGAGCAAGCTCTGCTATTCATAAATATACATTACATGCAAAATCAAATGTTAAAATTCTAATTTTCTACATTTGTTTTACCTTTATGAAAAATACATTTTCTGTTTTTCGTATAGTAGATATTACAGCATTTATAAATTAATGTATACAAACAAATTTTCAGATTTCCCAGTGCTAAATTACAAACCCAACCTGAGGTTGGAAAATTCTAATAATATTTAAATATCGACAAATTGTGATCCTTTACATGCACACAACAGGAATAGTACAGGAATTTGTAGAAACAGTTTCTGTTTTGATTTTAAGAGTCCCTCAGCGTGAAACATACCGATTTGAATAGCTGTAGTGCCATGAAATAATTTTAACTATCACTGCTACATTTTGCTGATGCTCTTTTCCGGTTTCTTCCTTTTCTTATTTATATTATGGTAAATAGTTTATGCCCGGGCGTAAATTTATAGTTCTGGTTTTAGGCATCCTTCATTTTAATTATAATAATAAGCACCTGAACGAATGAAAGTCTAATTGAAATTTGAATGCAGAGGTGATTGTGAAAGACGAAGGATAAAGAGAATATGCCATGTGTTGTGTAACACTGTATCTCTTTTTCCTAGATAGATGGTTATAAAGTGGAACATTATCTTGTCTGTACTTTGTACACGGTCTGTTAGTATAGTTGAACCACAACCGAAAGTTTAGGAATGGGAAAAGGGAATGTGGACTGTGAGGACACCAGGGAAGCCGAATTCATGAGTTCGACGACGCAGAAAATTGCCAACTGAAGTTGCATCCGAACTAGCGTAGTAAGTAATGTATCGTTGTATTCATGTATCGCGTGGGGAGCTCTTATGTTTTAGCTGGCAGCAAGCTCTGGTGAATTTGACTGAAAGTCATAACTTGTCTGGTCCTAACTCTCCCACCGTCACGACTACTCACAATCAGTACCCTTGTTGTACATAAAGAGAGACTCGGGCACAGCTCCCTTTGTACATATTTTAGTCAGGGTTACATTTGGATGTGTATTGTGATCACAAACGATGAGTAGGAAGGAGATGAACAGGAGAAATCCAACTCTGTGATCTATTATCGAAAAGTCTGTCAGTAACTTGCATCTTGTCTGCCTGTCTTCTATTTCAAAATCAATTGGCATGAAGCTGAGCCGTGTGCCTCCTTTCTGTGGTTGTTGTAGGCGTAACTTTAATCACTTCACTAGGGACTTCATCAAAATATATGTTCCCTCTCTCGAAATTGTCTTCTCAACCTCACGCATAAATAGGCAGATGGAACAAATGAAGGAAATCATTACTTTTTTGCAAAACAATCATTATCTGTAGTTCCCTAAATTATAGTATTTCCAAAATATCGCTGAGAGCTCAATACAGTCCTCTCTAATTATGCGTGATTTCTGTATATGATACGTATTTGCATACAAATCACCATGTACCACATATTTTTTAATGTCCTGATGGGAATGCTACGTATTGCATAAATATCTACATTGGTGTTTACATTAGTTGAAGTGAAATTGTATTTCCCCTATGGTCCGGGGGATATTTCAGTCCAAATATTCAAGTGGTCATCCTGGATGTGTATCAATACCCTGTATCGTTATAATTATAAACGTGTGTGTGTGCGGAATTAATTTAGTTGGTTGAGCGTGCTAAAAGTAGATAGAGAATTTCTGCTACTTTGCTTTATTCACTCACCGGTAGACGTCATCATAAGAGCTGCCGTAGATGAAGGCCCCCATCAAACTTGAATGAGCGTGGATGTCAATGACCATGTCCAGTTCCAGTGTCTGCACAAAATGAGTTTTTGCATGACTGGAGACTCTAGTCTCTTTTGTTCAGTTACTTACTTTTAGTCTACTGCAATGATACAGCTTGATTGCCAATTCTTTCCACAGTCACACTGCAGACGCGGACCATCACTACCACGTTATTAGAGAATATATGGGGCAGTGAATTCTAATATGGCAAATACTTCAATCAATCAATAAATAGGGGGGTTTATTCCGTTCCAAGCGGGCCACAACCCATAACACAAAATATGGGAAATACTTGTAAGCAATGTGTACTTAAAATACGAGTGTAGGCATACAGCTACTATTACATGAAGCAAAAACTACAGTTTAGTTGGGATGAGCTCGGTTTAATTTAGGTTATTTGCTCTAATTCGTCATTTACAATTTATAATATTTTTTATTTGATAATATTCAATATTGGAAGCTAATATTTTCAAATATTTTCTCTTCAATTAGATGTTCAAAGGTATTTCAGGCAGAAATGGATTCGTTTTGTTTATAGACCAGAGGAATTCTACGAAATGGAGTGAATCTGAATTGTGGAGCTGATTTTGCACTACGTCGATATCCAATGGCACTTCAGGGCTTGTAAAATCTCTCATCCCGAAGTTAATAAACTACTAGCTACTGCTATGTCAAATATGCTACATTTTGTGTTAGCTAAATACTTGGTTTCTGCTGTGTATAATAAGTGTACATAATATGTGATAATTGCATACCTGCATAGTAAAGACACTGAATATTTTGTAGGTTCTAAAGCTACACTATTGCGACGTAATTATAATTGTCTAGCTTGTGTATATTTAACACGCTGTATGAATTCTGTATTTAATATGAGCCTACAAAACAGTTAATTACAGCTTAAAGTACACAGAGAGTAATCAGATACATCATTATCTTGTGATTCAATGTGCAAAGGGGGAAAGTGAAAGTCGAGTTTCACTTTAAATATCCCCGTCCTTTATTTCAGTGTAAATAACCAGGAAACTGAATAAGCTTAGGTACATCTCCAATGTACTTTCCTAACTATAGCATAAGTGCTTTTGATTACGGTAGAGCTAGAAGTGTATTAGATGAAGGATATTTGCATAATAGATAGGTAAATAGATTCCGCTACTTTTGCGTAGAATTGCACTCTGCAGCAGAATTATTAGCGACATGCTTAGGTGGATTTCCTTTGACCAGGGATGGAGGCATTGTTGTCTGTTGGAGGAAGAGGAAATGTCTTCTATGCTAAAAGGAAAGGATTGAGAGAAGAAGACGTAAAATGTTTGTGTGATCTGCGAGAAATGTTTTGGTATTTACACTGCAGTATTATTCACTTAAAGTATTAGCGATGAGATTGGCGAGAGTTTAATGGAAGAGCATTGTGTATGAGTCGGACTGGATGGAATTGGAAGTGTGAAGACTGTTAGGTATTTGGCAAAGAGACTTTGTTAACATAATGAAGTGAAGAAAGGATTGACATCTACAAGAGCTTGAATATGTCGGTTGAGTGGGGAAGGAAGAATGAGAAGTTGGAGCCTCTGGCCTCTGCGAAGCAAAATGTTCCATTGGGTCTGTTGGATTTGAGTAATAAGGAGCAGACCTTGTTATATTGGGTGGCTCATTTGGTTTGGTTAGACTGGCTCAATAAAAAATTTGGCTTGGTCTTCCTCTGGTCGACTGTCTGCTCAGTTGGGTTGAGAGGGAGACTTCTCCGTGGGACTAGACTGGGCAGCCTTCCAATTCTTGCACAAATATCTTTCGGATGAGTGCTCTACGAAAGCTGTTGATATGAGCCATAAGCAAAGTACAGTCAATTGAAGGAACTACAAAGCTCGGAATGAGTTGGGGATGGGATTCACTGAATTTATCGATAGACTAGACGAGACGAGGAAGCTTATGGCTTCAATATGTGAGCATTACACAATATTATTTTGGTTTGCTCGATATACACAACAGAAGTATATCTCCAGTTCATAGTTTGGTCTTGCATACACTACGGACAATAAGGACGCACATAAAGATTGTGCATTAAGGGCAGTAGACAGGGGAAGAGACATTCTCTATTTGTGAAAGGGTTCCATCTTTTTATATTTAGTAAGAAATGATCTCTGTTGATATTATGTGCTTCAGTTATATGGCGAGACGAGTGAGGCAGACCAAAGGAGACAAACCTTATCTCTTAAGATACAAATAATAGTTCCTGTGGTAGAAAAACTATCCTGCAGAACATACATACGACGTACCTACTCAATTTGTATGCTTGTGACTGTCACGACTCACGACTTAAATATAAAGACACAACTACCGAGAATTGTTTGAAAAGAAGAAACGACGGAGGCTTTTTCACTTCCACTGGAGAAAGCAGCGGAGAAAGCACCGAGTAGCTATTTCGTGCTTTCACTGGAGAAAGGAGCAGCCTCTCTGTAATCAGCTCACTCTCCTCTCCTCCACCTACGGACCACCAACAAAGAATTCTGCCTCCTCGCCCTCCAACCTAGAAGGACTCCCAAGCCCAATCAACTCGTCATGCTGACTTAGCCCTTCTTCAATTCTGCTGATTTCACCTCCTACAGTCACTCAGTCAATCCAAAACCATTTCTTCGACTACAAATGCTCTCGGTATTTTTATGTAGCTGCCTACACCCAAAGACGCTCCCTTTCCTCCAACTGGAGACTACTTCATTATTATTGCTTTCTTTTGTCTTTCCTTCGCCTCATCATCTCATCAACGACTTCTACTCCTCTCGTAGGTACCAGAGTTTAAATTTTAGCTTTGTCGTCTACTCTATATGGAGTCTCGGCTAAAGTAATAGGGCCAGCCAAGTCTTTTAAGTCGCGACAGGACAAGTCACAGACATTTCTTTAATGAGTATTCCTGGTGTCCTTTCGCTGCATCGAGAGCATTTCTTATGTTTCAATGCCAGCTCTTGTTTTCTCTAATATTGAGCAATGCACGCAGATAGATTCATAAATTCTCAAGAGTGTTCCCTTCGGTAGACCAAGAAATGCCATTGTGATCATCGTGTGTCCCGCACTCGCCGTTCACATCACAAGAATAGCTTAAGGAAACGGTCACAAAGTTAGGTACTACTGAAAAAACAATGGAATTCTTCCTACCATTCTCCAAATTATCCTCTGATTGTTCACTACCCGACAAGAATACTAATATCTGCAAGGCTTACATTAAGCAACCAAAACATTGTCGCCAAATAGAGAACATGAAGTCACAGCCAAGACCAACTCTCTTTCAGACTTCTGCAAAGGCGTCTCCACCAACCTCCTTCGTAATATTCCTTTTTGCTAGGTTTCTCAGTGCTGCAGTAAAGTACTATACCACATCCCTTCTATACTGAAAGACCTCCTACAGAAATTATTACATAACCGCTGCTTTTAGCTTAAAATACGTAAACGCATCTATTTAATCCATTCAATTTGTTTAAAAAATTTCATTCAAAATTAAGACTGAACACGACTGTGTTTTAGATATTTTAGCATTTATCCATTTTTTATACTTTATGTAAACAAGTTGAACTTTTAGTATGCTATTTACGTGATTACAAAATTTAAGATGTAAAATTGTAAGGTAAATGACTTATGATCGATCGTACGACAATGCTAGAGCCAATCCTGTCTTAGTAAGAAGTTTAATTTTAGGATTTTTATGAATGTTAATCAGGTGAACGAACTTACTTAATTTACAAGTTTAAGATAAATATGTTCTAGAGTCTTTGGTTCACCTGGCCCCTAGTAAAAAATGTAAGATAATCTATGTACTAAATACCGTTACCTGTATGCTATTCCGTACGTAAATTGAAATCTATAAATAGAGCGGGGACTCGGCTATTTACTTTAGTAATTTGTTGACTCTGACTCTATAAACAATACAACTATTGGCAAGAAACTAATCACTGTATTTCTCTTGTCATTTACAGGTACGTGTGGTAACTTAATTGCTGTATTTACTGATATTTTAATTGTAATTGATATTTTGAGTAATTTGTTGACTCTGACTCTATAAACAATACAACTATTGGCAAGAAACTAATCACTGTATTTCTCTTGTCATTTACAGCATATTATGCATAGCCTGGCATTAATTACTCATCACTACAATCACTAAATTCATCCACCTTAACCAGCTAGCTAACTGCCCAATTTCATGGTCCTTCGAGCCGGATGCTGAATTTTAACCGAAAATTTCTGCAACCAAAATCATCCGGGATACAGTTGTGAGCTGGAGAAGTCGACATGGATAGTTTGGTGAGAAGACGAAGCGCTCTAAAAGGCAGAGTGACGACACTGAAGAAACTGGTGGATGGTCACACTGTAGCAGCTTTAACACAGATTGAAGCATTGGAGCTCTTGGACAGAAGCACAAAACTCATTGGAGAAAACGACTTGATTTTCCAAGAAATAGTAGACAAGTGTGCGACTGAAGCGGACGTCCTACCACATGGAGTCCAACACACTGACGAAGATCTGCGGCTATTATCAATGAAAAATACACTCACGGGGATCCTCCAAACTTTCGAACGGCAAGCTAGAAGTAGTACATCCTCTGCAACCTCGAGCAGCTCATCTACGTCAAATGACATTCGTCTTCCACGGCTGGAGTTACCGTCATTTTCGGGTAATCGACTTGATTGGCTTCCTTTTCATGATCTCTTTTGTGCAGCAGTCAACAACAACTCACAGCTGAGCGGCGCACAAAAATTGCAGTACTTGAAAACTGCAGTAAAAGGAGAAGCAGCCAAGTTGATTCAAGCTTACCAGCTGACTGACGACAATTTTCTGGAGGCCTGGAAAACATTAGAAGACCGCTACCAAGACAAACAAGAGTTTGGTCAACCAAAACTTTGAGCGACTGCTCAATGGGCCACACCTCACATCGGAGAATCCGGTTTTGTTGCAAAAGACATTTGACAAAACGAGGGAATGTATCCGCAGTATCGATATACTAGGAGTCAACCGTGAGCAAGCCTACGAATTATTATTAATTCATTTACTCTCCAAAAGACTTGACCCGGAATCCAGATTACAATGGGAAAGGATGATTAAAAAAGACACTCTTCCTACACTAACGGAATACTGTGACTTTGGTGATCATCAAGCACGAGTGACGGGAGCAGCTAGAGTACAGACAAATCCGAAAAGAGCACAGGAGAACAGGAACCCAGGAGCCTTAGTCCATCACGGAAATGTACCGCAATCATCACATCATCACAAGTCATTGTGCAAACACTGTAAAGAAAATCATCAACTGTATCAATGTAAGAGTTTCAAATCTTTGCCCATACAAGAAAGATGGAATGTGATCAAAAAATACAATCTTTGTTTCAACTGCATGGGGAATGACCATCGGAGTGAGTCCTGTAGGAGTTCGCATTGCAAAAACTGTACGAAGCGACATCATACTCTATTGCATACTGACAGAGCACCAAAAGATCCATTAGCACCACTGCCCACAGAACAGCAACCGAGTGGAGAGATATCACTTTTTTCCACTACTGCCAGAAGAAAAGGACTCTTGTCAACTGCGCTCATTCAAGTTCGGTCTTCGACTGGGGAATTGCAAATATGCCGTGCCCTTTTGGACAATGGATCAGAGACTAGCCTCATAACAACCAGCTGTGCGACTCGTTTGGGACTTCGTCGCCAAAGAATCCAAATTCCCTTGTCTGGATTAGCTGGGGCAGATGCGGGGACAGCCAAGGAAATGGTGGAGATGGACTTTTCTTCTTGTTATCTGACCGAGCCACGATTTAAGGTTCAAGCTTTAATCTTAAATTCACTCACTGTTGACTTACCGGCTACAGCTGTGCCACCAGTAGACTGGAATCACATAAGAGGACTTCAGTTAGCTGACCCACAATTCCGAGATGTGCGTAAAATTGACGTTTTACTAGGAGCAGATATATATTACGAATTAATTCTGGCTGGAAAGAAGAGTGGTCCCCCTGGAACGCCGACTGCTCTGAAAACAGCACTGGGATGGATTGTAGGTGGAAAGGTTATACCATCCAAACAGAAAACCGAAGTAATTCGCACTCACATGGTTCGATGTGACTTGGATGACAGACTCAGACAATTTTGGGAACTGGAGGAGCTGCCAAAAGTGACATTCCTCACCCCGGAGGAAAAAGCCTGCGAGGAGCACTTTGCCAATACACATACTAGAGATAAAACGGGACGATTTGTAGTCAGACTTCCCTTTAAAGAAAACGTAAAGTCATTGGGAGATTCAAGGGCTATGGCTATCAATCGATATAAGGGTGGAGAGAGAAGAAATTCCAATGATTCGATCCGAAAAACAATTTACAACGAAGTAATGGAGGAGTATCTCAAGCTCAACCATATGGAGCGAGTGACAAGCGAAACCCAGCAGCCAAAAGAAACATATTACATGCCCCATCATGCTGTCGAGAACGGTGCTAGTACTACAACACCATTTCGAGTTGTCTTTGATGCCTCTGCGAAGACAACATCCGGTCTTTCGTTAAATCAAAAACTTATGGTTGGTCCAAAATTACAGGAAGATTTGATGTCCATCCTCATCAGATTTAGAGCACATCCGGTGGTATTTACTGCTGACATTTCTAAAATGTATCGCCAAGTCCTCGTTCACAAGGAAGACGTGGATTACCAACGGATCGTTTGGCGGAGGGAACCTACTGACCCAATACAAGACTACAGAATGTTAACTGCCACTTTTGGGACTGCAGCCGCGCCATACCTGGCCATCAAGTGCCTTCAACAGTTAGCAAAAGATGAGGAAAAAGACTTTCCTGCAGCAGCTGCTCTCGTCAATCGTGATTTCTACGTCGACGACTTGATGTCTGGTGCTGCTTCGGAGGAGGAGGCTGTGGTGCTTCAACAAGATATAAGAAAATTACTAGATAGAGGAGGCTTTGGTTTAAGAAAATGGTCTTCGAATTCTGAAGCTGTACTTGCTGCCATTCCTGAGGAGTTGAGGGAAACAAGAATTCCATTGAATATCGAAGTTGATGCTGGAGTGAAGACTTTAGGGCTACAATGGTATCCCCAGACAGATGATTTCTCTTACCGAGTGAAATTTGGAAATGATATACCCAATACGAAGCGAAAGGTGTTATCAGAACTGGCAAAGATCTTTGACCCGTTGGGGTGGCTCAGTCCAGTCACGATCACGGCAAAAATCTTTATGCAGAAAATGTGGAAGGAAGACCTTGGGTGGGATGATCGACTAACTACCACTCTGGAAGACGAATGGGCAGAATACAGAAAACAGCTGGCGTTTATTCCACAGATCAAAATACCACGATTTATTTCTCAAGAGCAAACAGTTCACCAGCAACTACACGGGTTCTGCGACTCATCAGAAGCCGCCTATGCAGCCGTGGTGTTCCTACGTACTGTAACCTCGAAAGGTGACACACGGGTAAAGATGATCGCAGCCAAGAGCAAAGTCGCTCCAGTCAAACAAGTCTCCCTTCCAAGATTGGAGCTTTGTGGGGCGGTGCTCCTCATCAGACTAATGCAGTATATCATGGAATCACTGCAAATCAAAGTTGATGGAATACAATGTTGGACGGATTCCACTATCGTGTTGGATTGGCTCTCGTCACCACCGCATCGATGGAAGACTTTTGTGGCCAACAGGGTTTCTGAGATACAAGACTTTCTACCAAGACATGGATGGAAACACGTGAAGTCTGAGGACAATCCAGCGGATTGTGCCTCTAGGGGAATTCCCCCATCCCTACTCACTGAACATCGAATCTGGTGGGATGGCCCTCGCTGGTTATCTGATAAAGAAGATACTTGGGAGCAGATTACCACATCCACAAATGGTTCGCCTCAAGAGGAAAGGCACGTAACATCGGTACTGACTGTTATTACAAATGACTCACTTCTATTTAGATATTCACGTTTAACAACCCTTCTACGTGTAACAGCGTATTGCCTGAGAATGAAAAATCGGAAGCAACAGTTAAATCAGAAAAACACTGCCAATCAAAACCAATTACCAATAACAATAGCAGAATGGGAAGGAGCTCTCCTAATCTGGTTGAAACTGGTACAATCAGCTGAGTTTTCAGATGAACTTGAAGCCTTAAGAAAAAATCATGTTGTGACTTCAGGAAGTAAACTAAGTAGACTGAGTCCTTTTATTGATAGTAATGGACTAATTCGTGTTGGAGGACGATTAGAAAAGTCACAGTTACATTCCGATGTCAAGCACCCTATAGTGCTACCAAAGAAAAGTTATTTGACTTACCTGATCATAGCACACCAGCATGAAAAAGAATTACACACTGGACCACAAGCTCTACTAACTTCTCTGCAGCAAAAGTATTGGATCCTGGGCGGACGAGATGTGGTACGACTTTTCGTCAGAAAATGTATTAAATGTTGTCGCTTCCGGGCCCAGTGTATGCAGCAGAAAATGGGAGAATTACCATCCGTTCGAGTGACACCAGCATTACCATTCCAGAACACTGGTGTAGATTTCGCAGGGCCATTTTCCCTTACTGCCCGAAAAGGACGTGGACAAAAGAGTTCGAAACATTATGTATGTCTCTTTATCTAAATGGTGACAAAAACCATTCACCTGGAGCTTGTATCGGACCTGACGACTGAAGCATTTCTGGCTTCTCTCAGGAGGTTTACGTCAAGACGAGGAAAGCCAACCCACATATACAGTGACTGTGGGTCTAACTTCATTGGAGCAAAGCGAATACTGCAAGAGCATGAAAAATTATTTTCTTCAGAAACTCACAATTTACGAGTTCAAAAGGAGCTGACTTCAGACAACATCCAGTGGCATCTGAACCCAGCATCTGCCCCCCATCATGGGGGTTTGTGGGAGGCTGGAGTTAAAGCAATGAAGTTCCATCTCAAAAGAGTGGTTGGAGAGACTGTTCTAACCATTGAGGAAATGACAACCCTACTCTACCAAATAGACGCGTGTTTAAATTCCCGACCGATAACAGAAATGTCTACTGATCCAGCTGACTTGCAACCCTTGACACCAGGACATTTCCTGATCGGGCGACCATTAACAGCATTACCGGAGCCTTCATTGACACACTTAAAGGAAACCCATCTTTCCCGGTGGCAGCGAATACAACAGATGACTCAACACTTTTGGAAAAGGTGGTCAACTGAAGTACTTTCTCGTCATCAGCAACGCAATAAATGGCTCAAAGAACAAAGACTAGTGGAAATTGGAAGTCTCGTACTCATTAAGGAGGACAACCTTCCTCCTACTCAATGGAAACTGGGAAAAATCATTGAAACACATCCTGGAAAAGACGAATTAGTGAGAGTGGTGACTATAAAAACATCAAATGGAGAATTGAAACGCCCCATTACAAAGCTGTGCATTTTACCAGTAACCTAAGTTAACAATTTTACTTATTTATTTATGGTTAAGTTTTATTGATATTTTATTACATAAATTCTATTCATGTTATGTATAAAGGTTAATGATGTTAATTGAAATCCGAGATGTTCAAAGTGAGGGAGAATGAACACGACTGTGTTTTAGATATTTTAGCATTTACCCATTTTTTATACTTTATGTAAACAAGTTGAACTTTTAGTATGCTATTTACGTGATTACAAAATTTAAGATGTAAAATTGTAAGGTAAATGACTTATGATCGATCGTACGACAATGCTAGAGCCAATCCTGTCTTAGTAAGAAGTTTAATTTTAGGATTTTTATGAATGTTAATCAGGTGAACGAACTTACTTAATTTACAAGTTTAAGATAAATATGTTCTAGAGTCTTTGGTTCACCTGGCCCCTAGTAAAAAATGTAAGATAATCTATGTACTAAATACCGTTACCTGTATGCTATTCCGTACGTAAATTGAAATCTATAAATAGAGCGGGGACTCGGCTATTTACTTTAGTAATTTGTTGACTCTGACTCTATAAACAATACAACTATTGGCAAGAAACTAATCACTGTATTTCTCTTGTCATTTACAGGTACGTGTGGTAACTTAATTGCTGTATTTACTGATATTTTAATTGTAATTGATATTTTGAGTAATTTGTTGACTCTGACTCTATAAACAATACAACTATTGGCAAGAAACTAATCACTGTATTTCTCTTGTCATTTACAGCATATTATGCATAGCCTGGCATTAATTACTCATCACTACAATCACTAAATTCATCCACCTTAACCAGCTAGCTAACTGCCCAATTTCAAAGACGTGTTTTTTATCTTTAATCGTGAAACATAGGTAAAACTACATTGCAACTCAATTTTTCAATCTAGATGCGACTAAGCGAACAGAACTCTATGAATATACAGTTCATTATGTATCCCTACAAATGAATTTAATGTACTGATTAGTAATATCCTTCTTTTGTTAAAAGTGTCTACTTGTAGGAATAACCCGACATGGAAATTTTACTATTGACTGTTGGAGGTACAAAATTCTAATATTTATAAAGCAAAAAGACATCATAGAAAAACGACTGTATTTATTAGCTGAATTGAATGCATGTGGCTTTTGAGCATTTTCACTCGACTTCTAGTGAATAGGGCGATACAGTAAGGCAACGAAGGTTAGTTTTAGAAGGGGCACCGGAAGATTACAGATTATCATTGCTTTGCTTGACCATGAACATTTGAAAGAAGATACTAATAGGAATCCGTGTAGGAGAGATCTTAGGCGAAGAGATATGTCGGGTAGTACGTTTAGGTATTAGTGAAGGTTCCCTACTGTATAATTGCAGTATGCGTTACTCTAGGAGGCAATAGTGTTCTGCTGTAGCATCTGTAGAATTTCCTGTGCTGTCTTAACACTATGACTTATTACTTTAACACCAAATTTCCTATTTGGATTCCTTTGTTTCTAACTGAGATTCTTTCCTCGTTCATACTCCTCGGGGTTTCTTTGTTCTCGGAAATGAAAGAAGGAGGTTTGTGAAATGAAATGATTCATTGATTTCCTCTGTTAGCCGAGTCTCAGATTTATTTCAATAAAGCCGATTGGAACTTGGAGCGAATGTACCTCAGCTACGGGAACATTCCTACCTTCCTTAACTTTGACAGCATCCGGCTCTTTCTACAAAAGGAATGAGAAAATTTAAACCTCTCTGCAAAGATGAAATGACTTCTCGTTGAACTTCTGTCTGTAGGCTCAGATTACCGCATAACTTCATTCCCTTCATGCTTTCACCGTATATTTCCCCAGTTTCCCCAATATATTACACATAGTAGCTATTTATATGGCTTTGTTGCGTGATTCTACGTAGCCCTCGGGAAAAATTAGAGGTACATAAAGTGTAATTGATTTTTTGAAAAATTCTTTCCTCCGATTCAATTTTTTCTTTCTTCTATTTATTTACACGTGGGTACCTAGCACTAGTGATGATTTAGGAACACTATTTCACTCCAAACTTTCCAGAAACACTGGTATACCTTCCCAACCCTCTAATGATATGGTGTAGGATGTGTAACCGAGTCCTAACAGTCCTCCAGTAGATTTCAATTATACAGAGGTTCAATTATAGCCATCCGTTATGCGATATAAAATGTTGCAGTTCTTGCCTCATTAACGATCAGTGATGTAGTTGAAAAATACTGTTGGATCATGGCTCTCCTTCGGCTTCTTTCCAATCTCCAGGTTCACCATGTAACAAAAGACAACCAAAGCACCAACTCGTGTATAATTATAATTACACACATAACTTCCAGCTAGTTTGCATCGCAGACTATAAATCCTGTTGGGTTTGATTGGAGATGCGGAATGAATGCAGATAGATAATACTCACGTTCAGCACATCTACTCGAATACTAGAAATTAATTAAGCAATCTTGAGATTGATTATTGCTTATAGGCCTACGCTGCCATATAATAGCGCAATGGAATACGCGACTGCACCACCTCAACAGCACACTAGCAGTTCTTTGCATTGGGCCTTAATTATCCACTGCGTCATATACTCTAAACACTGAAACATAAAAAGAGAATTAAAATTCGGAGTTGACTAAGGTTGGCAACTAATATAGCACTTCCTTAATGTTATACGCAAATAATGCACTGCCTAATGATCATCAGTACAGCTCACAATAGGAAATATGAAAGTGGAGCAAACTTTTCTTACTCCTAAGAGAAGAAAATATAAATTCCTGGAAATCAAACTTATAATTGGCGAATAATACTCGAAGGTAAGTATTTTCCTGAGCCATAACGGAGGAACACTAATTATTGAATACAACTAAATTATACTTTTCAAGTTTGGAATCCCTATTCTGTGATATTCCTTTTGTGTACGAATACATCTTTCTTCGAGAACATTTAGACATAATAATCCCTGCATATAAACTCCTTAAAGAAGTAGCGAGTCTTACTACTGCAGTGTATGAATATATTGTACATGTATAAGTAATAGACAAACTGCGGATCATAGCTGCAGATGTCGTATTATACATGAAACTTAACTGTAGTTATTGAGAGAGAGAGAGAAAAGAAAGGGAAAGGAGGGAAAAGAGGAAGAAATAATTGAGATGCTTCCTAAAGCTGCTTCTGATTTCTTTTTCTTTTGGATATTCATGCATAAAAGACCATTCATCTTGACTAGCTTCCAACTGTAACTAGGAAAGTGGCCCGAGGAAAACGCGCAAAGAAAGCTTTCTCCTTATTTATATGGCTTCTGTGTCAGTTTCATCGCTCCATCATCCAGTAGCCTTCCTTTTCTCCCTACGCTCTTTTCCTTTTCTATGACTTAAGAACAGCTACTAATTTTCCCTACGCCCATTCAGCCGGACACCTTACTCACTACTTATACCGCATCCATTCTGCAAATCCCTCCAATTCTTTACTGACGTATAACTTGTATTTCGTGTATCTACATAATGAAGGAGTCATATGCATGAATGCAGCATATCGTTATTATAGAAATCCCTCATGTGTGTAGTTGGTACATAGAGGGTTGGCGTACCTTTGGAAATTATCTATTGCATTGAATTGCATTAAGATTCTACTTCACTAGTTCATCCATCAGCTATATCCGTAGTTTATTCCGTTGTAGTGAGAGTGGAAGTTGCCAGCATAGGAATACATGGAGTGGGTGGCTTATAATTTGGACGAGAACAAAAACACAGCACACAGAAAAATGCAGAAAATTCACATATGGAAAATGTAGTTCTCTCAATTTCCACAGAATGATCTCCCATGGTATTACCATACAGAAAACATTGCGAAAAGTATAAAACTAGATAGATGAATCAAGGAGTTGCACTCAAGTAATTCTCGTTTCAATGTATAGCTGCCTGAAAAGCTTATACAATTTGTTGTTCGCATCTATGTGTGTGTATGGTTTCTTCCTAATAGCTATCCAAGCAGGTTTCTGTAAAGAGAAGTGAAATGGTGAGGAAGAGAAAGTGATACTGGAGTAAATAAGTAAGGGCAGAAAGAAAATAGAGCTTGGCATAAGTAAGTGTAGCGTAGCAAAACATACAAACTCAGATCAGCTAGCCCAACCAACTACTATAATCTACAGGGATACTATCTGTACTCACATACTATTATGTTCCTCTATTGGCAAGTATATTTGTTACAGAGACGTGAGAAGTTCTGAAAACATCTACAGTTTCTAGGCCTTGGGGACATAAAAATTACAAATATATGTTTTTCTGACTAGAAGGTAAAAAAGTGATTAAAGTCACAGAAAACAGAATTTTCATCGTTTTCATCATCATTATTGAAAACTTAGGGGCATTAATACGTTGAAGTTTGGAAATTGCGAAGCCAAGGAAATTTAGAAATATGCCAAGTCTCCCAAAGCTCTGTAACAAACCTACTACAAGGAATTTGTTTCTGTATTCATGTGCCGGTCTGCAATGTAATATGTAGAACATGAAATCAGTCGAGTCCAAGTATACAACTTACTTTGCTCAGATCCAACTCGAGGAGGTAGTTCTTGATTGCATGCAAAGTTGGATGAGCCCATGGAGACACTTGGTTCCAGTGTCGGTTCAGATCATAGCCCATCAAGGAACTCCTGTACAAAAGGCAGAGTCACCACTGGCAATGAGTACTCAGCTCAACAATTCACTGGAGAATACTCCCTCCAATCTGCTTAGCATCTTCATACACTACAGCCAAGCTTTTTCAACAGTATACATTTATCCACATGATAATAATATAGGCACCATCATAATATGCAATACCTACACTCTCACGCTCTTATCTGCGGAGAAAACGCTGGATCGATACACATGCATCTAGTCAAATGGATAGCCCCGCCCTATATTGTTGCACTTTACATTTTATTATAACTAGATAACCCAGTTGTCCCATTGGACATTAAAAATCCACCGTTCCAACAAAAACCCGATCTTTGTTCGCAGATTTGCTAGTACGACTCCGAATAATTCTCAAAATTTTTAAAGAAAGCAATACCACTGTATCTACTTGACTTTTAGAAATATTGAAAAAATTGTGACATTCGGTTAAGAACAAATTGTCACTTCAAAAAGGAGGTGCATTAAAGAAATATTGTAAACACATGGAAAAATAAAAGTTCCAGTAACTATACAGTAAGATTGAAATATCAGCTTTAGCACACCGTAAAGTATGAATTCTTCACTTAGCCCACTTTTGTAACCTTATAATCGATTTAAATAAGTAAGTTGAAAGTAAGTAAAGTAGCTAAGTATGCACTTGGTCTTCCAATTTTGGTTGCATACTCTTTTATTTTGTGTCAACTGCAGCAAGGAGGAGAAAAACTAAAATGTGTGCTTAGAAATATTCACCTTATTTGATTATTAGATGTGTACGCAGTAATTTTATACATGAAAGAACTTTTGAATGGTAAAAAAAATTCAGTACAAAATATTCTGTGGCATTGTTTCTCATATAATATTGTGGCCAAATAACCAGTCAAATGCTAGGAAGATTTTTTAAGCGCTCTTTTAATACAAAATAACTTGTTGCAGGTACTGTACTTTTAACATGATCTAAATTCATTTATAAAGTTGCATACATCATCATTGGGACCTTATACTCGTAATTATTTTCATTAAAAATATCATAGAGGAGACGACCGTTTGTGATCAGCTATAAATGAACAAAACATAGGGCAATGGGACACTTATGAACAGATGATGAGCAGTTTACAGGGACCTTCGTGATAATTAAACAAAGATACAAAAAAGTTAAACGACTGCTTTGCATAATGCATTTGGGTAAAATGCAATAATGCAAAAATTATGGATTTTATTTTAGTGTTTCTCCTATAATGTCGCATGCATATGCCCCACAAATAAGAAGCCAATCAATCTATTAAGCTTCTCTCCCCAATATTATTTTCAGTATAAATATCTGTAATTAAAAAGTAAAGTAAACCAGATGATATTACTACTATTCTTACAAAGAAAAGAAAATTGTTTTTATATATTAAAATATGTCTACTGTGTTTGAAAGTATCTAAAGCTAAGCCGTAAAATCATGGCATCTTTCCTTTGCATTACCTTTCTACCTATCTTCCCTCAAGCTTTACGGACTTTTATGGCCTGCTTTCTTTTTCTGGTGCAGTTATAAGCTTAGACGAACTTCCGGATATTGAGCACATAGTCTTTTTGGTTCGACTATCTTTTTCATAGGAAATATCATTGTTCTTTATTGAAATATCTTTTCGTGAGCAGAAAGTCGTGGTCCACAGCATTCTATTGTGTTTCCACACAAATTGAGTGTGGCATACGGAAACCCTTACTTGAACCACAGACATCTTTAATAATAGGTAGCTAGATTTTTTCTTCTTATACCCATAGCCCGGCATCAAAACACAACCAATAAATTTCCCACAAATCTGCAATGTACGTATGTGAAATTTACTATAAGAGAAAGGCTCCCTAAAGTTTCGTGGTCGTGGGAAGCGGTAAAACCCTGCTTTTAGTGACCTTTTTGCAAAGTGTTTTGAATTAACCATTAGGTTTTGGATTTCCTTAAGGATTTCGGCAGATCTGGAAATGGGCATTTGAGTAACAAATGTCGTGTGTTCCATTTCAAATTACTTGAAGTTACAAAATTTTAGTTTTAATTTTTTCCAGTGTTAATATTTTTATGCATTTAGATGTTTATTTTTCACTGAAATTTATGTCAAACACCAAATCTTGGAAATATATTAGGAAAAGTCACTAGGAAAAGGTAAGAAATAACGAAAAATTCACAACATTTACAAAAAACTTAACTAAAAATAGGTAGGGAAATAATGTGAGTAAGATTTAGAACACCGAATGAGTTGATGGAAAGAGTGAGAGTCAATGCACACCGCAGTGTGCATGGTGACTTGGTGACCCACCAATTTCCACAACTTAAACCTGAAAAGTAGCTTTGGCCTACCCTTTTTCTAACTTCAATTCATTTGAGTTGGTGGGGACTATACTAGGGACTTTAGAACCAAGATCAAGAGGGTTACTTACAAATATGGCGACTTGAAGTACTTTGACTTCATTTCTACCCAATGCAATGTTATACATGCTACTCAATGTAGGACATTATGAATCCACACAAAAGTATATATTCTTGGCTCTTTCGTACAATTGTTAATGTTGGCTTCTTGTTAACACAAGACCCCGAGGGGAAAACAGAAAGTAAAGCAAAAGTGATACTGTATTACAAATTGATCGAAAAAATAATATCTGTAGTAATCATTTTCGAAATTGTAGAAGCAGTTTTAAGTAAGCATGGAGTATTGATTTTAAATTAAAAAGTATTGACTAAAACAACAGGGAGATGTGTTATCTTTACTGATTTATAAAGCTAGTATTTGCTATCGTACTATATTTGGAGTTGGACCAAGCGAGAAGACGTAGGCGACTTATTTGCTAAAAAATGTTTTTGTGTGTACCGATAGTTGCCCAGGAACACTCCATCCGGATTGATCATGGGAACAATTTTAATAACCAAGTAGTCTCGTAATGCCACCGCCAAAGGATGATTGCTCACCATGAAATCCATAAGCCCTGTAAAATTTGAGAAAATTCGTCCAAATCTTCACTTCTCGTTAATATTATTACTAACGCATTGAACACAAATAGTACAAATCTGCTGAAAGAAGAATTTCACAGCAAGGATTAGTGTGACTAGCATTATTAGTACTTGTTGAAATGTTCACGGGATTAAATGTAAACATTTTCTCAAAACTGAATCTCGGAAATCTTTGAGCATTAATATTACTAATGTGAACTCCAATGCAAGTGAAATTCAATTTTAATCACTTCTATTTACATCAACTTAACTTAGCGGAAAGATGATCCTACGAAAACAGAATGGGTTTTTGCAACGCAATATGTCAGCCAATGTGCAGTGAGAGGAATGATGGAAGCATAGCCAATGGGAAACGTATCAACTTTCTGATAGGATCATATTTCCGGGATTTAATTTCATTGAACAGAAAATACTACGTAGTAATAACTCGTGTAATTACTGAATGTCTACTGAAGCTAAAGAGCATTTAATTAGCTACTTGAAGTAGTTATTTAGGGAATGCGTGGATTTGAATATTTATGTTTTGATTCATTTGGAGTCGACATAAAGGAACTTTACCTTGAGCGACGTAGGAGGTGGGCGACTCGCCTGGATGACTACGAGCCATGATTACAATCACTTTGGGTTTCTTGCCGGCAACAAGAGCTGGACTTGGCAAGTTGGAAATCGTTATTACATCCAATTTCCGATGTTGCTGGCAATAATAGCGTAAGAGGGAAACAAGAGAATAACTATGAATTAACTAATGAACAAAGACATCCACAGAAATAGTTACAACTTTACAAGTTATAACTACATGTAAACTGCAAGCACTACAACTAACACAAAAGAAAGGAAAGTAGAAAAGGAAACAAAGATAAAGTTACGAAGACGGAGGAGAGGAATATCAAGGGAACAGACAAGTTTTTATTCTACCCAGATTTCTCCCATCCTTCTATCTCCACCAATTTTCTCTTTATTGCCCAGACTTCAATGGAAATAAAACATAACTTGCTCTACCCAATGTAAGCGGTTATCTGCCAATGAACTGTTCGTCACCACCGCATCTAGTACAGTTCTATGACTTACACTACTCCTTACTATATACTTACCATATACTCAATCATCTAACTTAATTTGAAAAATTAATAACCACAAATCTGGTTCGAATATTCTCTTCAGTCTCCTTTCTAGTAAACATAGTTTTCCAAAACTTTCTGAAAGCAAATGATGTAGTATACCTATGCGGTAATAAACAAATCATATTCTACTATTTACAACGACAACATAATGTGTCTTTGTCCAACTTCTCAAAATATTAACTGATCATGTGCACATGAGGAATTGACATTAAATGGCATGTTATTGCATTTCGCCAACCAACTATTGACATCCTGGCGAAAGGTTATTTGTAAAGCAATTATTAGTGTAAATATGTATTAACATTATTGCTATCTACGTAGTTAGTCATCAACGGCGTACGGAGACCATGATGATGTTTGTACATTTGCAATATTTTCTGAACTAAAGACAGGTTTTTTGGGAGGAATATCAGCATACGATAGTTCCAGAGCATTAGATGTATATAATAGCCTTATTCCGTGTAAGGCTAAAAGTATTTGACAATTGTTTGAGACATCTGAAGATTTGAAGTTACTAGATATAAAGAGGAGCTTGTTTCTTGCGTATTCCTATTACACTTTTACATGTAAGAAGGTACCTATATGAGATTGTAGTAAATAACCGGAATTTTCTATATATCGGCGCAGATTCGAAATGTATTTGAGATTGTCAATTTGATACTCATCCCGCATACAAATGACTCTTGTTAAATATCATTCGATTCGTTCCATTTGATTCCCTTTCGATCATATTCTCTGCCACGGTGCACGCAATGAAATAGAGAACAAGGTTGGAATGGATAATAATACGTAATACTGTTCCTTGTCTCGGATTTCCTACCTAATACCTACCACAGCTTCCAGAGTGCTCCTAAATTAGAAAATATTCCAAGGAAGTTTCAAAAGCAATAATAATTCTGTTCTCGGTAAGAGTCCCCGATTTTGATCTTGTGCCGTTAAGTGGAGCCGCTACGGTTTTTATGTGTAATGGGGTTTTTACATTGCGTACTTGTTAGTTTATGTAACAAGTACATATTATTTTATGCACTAGACAGTGTTAGAAAGGGCAGAGCAGTATTCTATTGCCTAGTGCTGACAATAGTGGAGACTGTTAGATAGTGGTTCTGCTGAAGTGAAAAATGCCACTTAAGGGTAAGCTTGAGAGAGGTTATCTGGGTGTGTTCTATCTACTGCGTAGGAGAAAGGGAAGCGACTGAGAATAAGTGCATAGAAAGGACGGGAAGCGGAGAGTGGAGGCAGAAGAGCCAAAACGAGGCGAAGGCAGCCGACGAACAATAAATATAGGGAAACGTGGTTGTCTTTTGTACATATACATTTAAGTGCCGTCCCAATTCTTGTGGATGCAATGGTAAGTAAGAAAAGTCGACGCTTCAGAGGCTTTTCTTTTAGAACCTTTCCACTTCTTTTTTCCTGATTCAGGAGGAAAGTGAACAGTGCCATTTGGCCTACAACAAACAACAGTGAAACCCATCCATATTCAGAGAAAAGGGACAAAGACAAAAAACAGAGACAAACGAAAGTTTTTCGGTGCTTATTCTGCATTCGTCGGGTGGGCTGCTATTTGGATGCAGTCCTGCTGGTCCTGAGTCTACTGTGTGTGGCAGACTTGTTTCCTCGACTCGGTCGCCTCTGTCTATAGACAGACCTGCATAAGATCCCTTTATTATTTACAGACCTATACGTAATATAACCCTTCTGCTGCTGCGAACGGGATGACTGCGGCTCCACAGAATATGCACGGTGCAGGTCTACCCTGCCAGGCTGGGTGGAGAACTGGAAATAAATAGAGGAATACTCGCACTCTATACCATAAAATACTTAGCCGCTATTCTAGCGTACGCATTCCGTTTACACCAACAACATTTGATTTCAGTTTTTTTCTCATCTCCCAATTTCACACCCATCCAGCTTACACTTGTGCACAACATTGTCTCTGAAATTTATGTCCAAAGTTAGACGTTTATTTCCTCTGTGTATTGTGACTTGGCGTTGCGTAAGCCTAACAGATCTCTTTCATACTTTCTTCCATTACATTCAAAATCGCTTACCCCCGTTTTCATGAGTTTCTTCCTCCTCTTTCTTTCGCTCCCTCTCGCTCACTTTCACTGCATAAGTATATCAACACATTTCATCTCTCTATATTCATATATGAAACTTTCTCTTGTTTAGCCTCCTGAATTTGCCTCTGCGGACTTTTCCTCTGGAACTACTTCAAACTTAATTTACAGAAAGAGGAATGAAGAAAAGTCTGCAACAACCTTACCAACCTCCTCTAATGCTAACAGTAGTCGTGAAATTCACAATCCGAGTACAAATAGTTTATGTATGAAGTTTAAATGTTAAACTAAACCTTTAAAAGTCCTACTTCTCTACATCATTTTAAACATTTATTAAAGAATTAAAACTTTAAAATTAAATTGTTTAGAACTTTACATCCAACTCTTTTCTACTTTGTGTAAACTATTTTTATAGCTTTTAAGCAGTAAACAGTCTACACGGATAAAAAGCATCCATGCACCTATCCTCTAAAATATTCATAGAAATATATACTCCCTTTCCAACGCTACCTTATGCTTTGGGAAAACACACTTTATTTGTTTATGTCGTTTTAGTATTTCGGAGAGAGATCTTTATAGCTTAATTGCTAATTTAATTTAAAAACATCATACAAATGCATTGCCTATGAATAAATTACTACCAACCAGCACTTTGCACTCCCATCCTTTCCAATTTCAATAAGAATGATTGTACAACTAGAAATAATAAACTGGAGATATAACTCAATGTGTATACAAGAGTAAGTGCCTAACAATTATACCCAGTTTTCTTTCTTTGATGTTAAAATAAGTTAAACATAGATGTGAATGCTACAATTGCTAAGTAAATATAGACTCACTCAAATAAGGGTTTAGTGAAATATAATGCTAATGATTGTTTTATTTTTCATTCTATTATTTTCCATTTATATTTGTACATCCAATGTCTTTCTGAATCCTAAGACCTTAGATGATATACAATACTTAAATGGCTTCCGTATTTTGCATCTCTCTTTGTGTGATCTTTGTAAGTCTGATATAAAGGCAAGGAGCTCGTGGCTGTTAATAAAGAAACAAATGTGACAGAAAGGACGTGCAGCTAGAGTCTCCGAAGACAGGTTGAAGATAAATGCCGAATAATGAGACAGAACCTACTTATTCTTAACTGGTAAATGTGAATTCCAAGAAAGAGTAGTTCTTTCTAGGTGAATTGTCAGCCATTGTTTTCAAGTCGAGACATAGATTTAGAGAAAACAGGATGGCAACCAAAATTGTCCAGCAGAATACTCTAGAGAATTTAAATTGGGCTATGATGGTAAGGTTTACCAAACTATATACTCTAATGTATACATTAGTCTCAACTATATAATTTTATTACAATATAAATTGTTTTTCACAGGGTGTGTTTACCATTGGAATATAGTGCTTATTATGTATCAATTAAATGTGTAATATAATGCATCTTATTGTTAAATTTCTCCACTAGCTTTGAAACCGGCTTTTCTATTAAAAACTATAGGTGGTATATAAATATGAGAAAAGTAAGCGCTGAAATACTCATAAACTGCTGTAATTATCTTCAATTATTTGTTTGATTTTCTTATTCTTATATCCGGGAGCGTGCCAGCATTGTAAATAAACATAAGCAGGATGAGGTAAAATGTTTTCACAGTAAATTAAATCACAAAAAGTTTTCAGAAGGGGAAGAGATTCTAAAAGCCGGGGAAAAATTGTCGTCCACATTGTCATCGTAATTCGTGTACGCCAGTATTTAATAAAATAAAATAATATTTATTCATAGAATTTGATTGAATGGATAAGATTTTGTTCCTAATTTGTACGAAAAAGTACTGTTTAAAGTCTGGAATCACACTCTTCCAACCTCGAAAACAAACAAATCGCATTTCTAATGTGTCTATTTCAATGTAAACCTTGAGACTCTCAAGTTGCACATTTATGAATATTTTGTTATAAAATTACCTTATGTTGTCTTGTGCCACATAACTTGTAATGTTAACTATTTAATTTTGACTTAAATTTGCGGTAGTAGAAACATGTGTGTAAATAGAAGTTAATAAATTAGTTTGAGATTTTCATTTAAATCAATTGCAAAATTACGCACATTTTTCCTAACGTAAGGAGTAGATTAATTGACTTTGACAACCGAGTACTGTACCTATTGATGATGCACAATTCTCTTGAGACTCAATTCACTCACTTATGTAAAGTTTAAACTTAGATAAGCATAAATTATTTGTTGTTCACATGGCAGGAGTATCTAGTCCAATATTGTACTTTAAAATATGCAATGTCAAGTATGAAGGTCCACTTTTGGTACTTCAGTTCGTGTCATAGTTGTGGTAAACATGTAGGTGTTGTTGAAAGGAATACTTCATAATGCTTACTATCTTATAGTATCATGACCTTTTCTCTCATTGTCAGCTGTAGTTTAGATTGGAGTCCACGTAAACTTCTCGGTAGATTTTTTGAAAGATACAGCTGGAGTAAGTGAAGTATGACGGCTTTAAGCTTTTAGATGAAAGAAAAAAGTAGAAGATCCTTGCGGTCCAGGAAAGCTAAGCCAATGCAGAGGAGAAGGGAAAAAAGTCAAGTAAAACTTAAGGAGAAGGTAGTGATTAGGTGTCGGTTACGCTAATCGCAAGCAGTAGTAGTAAAAACCTTAAAGTAGTAATAGTGTTAGCAGTTCCGTATCAGGAGGGGTTACATGGGGCTACATGTCCCACAATGATTAGTGTAAATAATGTATTCAATATCTTTTTCTTGACATTGCAGTTATGATACTTGCAAAATTATTCTCTACGTATTTACTATTTTGAACGTATTTCCTGATCTCCCCGGAATTTTGCAATGTTACCAGCCTGAGAACTTGGGGTGTTGCAGAAAGACGAAATGAAAGTTAGTATACTTAGGAGGCTACCGTAGGAAGATGTTGGCTCTGGCTACGTAATGGATATGTCGGTGCGTGGACTACCTATAAGCTTTATTCCCTTGCTCTGCCTTTTATACTTATAAAGTAAAATATGAAGCGAGCTAGACAAACAGAGGATGCAGAAACATAGAGACGCAGAAAGAGCCAAACGAAGAAAGGGTAATAGTGTACGTACTCTAGTTAGTCCACACAGCCTACCATTATTACAGGATGCCAGAAATGTCTTGGGCAAGAACAAAAGTCAGTTGGGCTTCTCCGAGAAAGTTTGCCAAAATCCTGGAATTTATGACAAAGTTTTGAAAGCTTGACTCGCAAAGAAACTCCATTTTCTTGGGAAATCTTTTTGGCAGCATTAAGAGCTCCACCGCAGCGGCACACTTGAGCCCCAACAGTGCACTGCTTCTGCTACACTTAATACTCAAGTAGTTGTACGTACACGTACACACATGTAAAATATACCTTATATAGAAGAAGACCAGCAGCAGTCTAAAATGTGCATGTACAACACCACACTTAGGCAGAGACCGAGGTCTCATTCATATTTCCCTGCTCCTCACATATCCCATCACCAGTCCACTAGACAAACTACACATCAAACCCTTGAAAGCAAGATGCACCAAAACAAAACCGTTTTCGAATTCAGCACACTCCGCCATTCTGAAACGGGCATACAGGAGAAAAATCTGGGCGTCGTGATCACCACTAATTGTCTGCCTCCACACTCTACATTTTACAAAAATGCATTGTATTTTATTTTATATCTTAACGTTCCAAAAAGAATTCGGGGGTACAAGCAAAATTTCGATTCTGAAATTATGCCCTTCAAAGAAATATCTATAATTCGGTATTGCATAAATTATGGGTGAGAATTCCGTATGATATGGATCAATATAGCAGCAAATACGCTCGGGTTCCAGACCCACTCTGGGCAACTAACTTTGACATAATAAAACATCTATTTCTACAGTTTAATATCTTTGTAAACCTCGATTGTGTACATTGTTATAGGTTTTAATGACATAGATTATTTCTGTAAAGTGGCAAAAGAGAAACCATTTCATTATACTGTATGGGTATCCATGAATGCCCTATTTCAGGAAAAGGTATTAGTTATTTGAATTGCACTATTTAATGATTAATATTTAGCTCATTTGAAAATAAGTCTGTGGGAATAATTAATGTATAAACTCTTTCCGGAATTAAGGATTAAGGCATTTCTACAAAGAATTATCAGCAAATTATAACACGATTACTACTAATTAACAATGATGTAAGAGTACGGGTGGAGAAAAGCTGATTTGCAATCATACAGATGCGATTTACTGTTCGACAATATGAAACTGGGGGGAGAGAGTGGATGTGAATGCATTGGAAAAAGTTAGAGGAGTTTTAAGTGGAAGTCATGGTGTAGATGTAGTAGTCTAGCCCCAGTAGTAAGTTAAATACATAATGCACCATTCAGTTTTGTGTTGAATGGAAAGCGTAGGCGGTTCTGGCAGTCTACATTCCGGGACGATCGGAAGTGTAGTTTTTCATGCGTATTTTCTTATAAAGAATTTTGAGAGGAACACTGCATTGCAGTGAACCGACAACCGACTGGTTCAAGTCAGTGGAAGAGGGATTCTACACCAAAATGCCAATAAATACTTTCTTGAAGAACACTTCCCGATAAGAATATAAGTCTAAGATATTACAATATCAGGAAGAGTCACTTACATACTAGTGACTGCAGAATATCAAACCCGAGATATACAAAGCCACTTTGATCTATTCAGGTTACATAGGTGTTTGGCAAATCAAAAGTACAGGGACAAATCAGAAACTTGTGCAATTAATGGATAATTAAAATAATACATTCTTGTCTACTTGTTAGGTTTAAGTTCGGACCTACTTCCGAGTTGGGTAAAGCTTTAAGGTCGGAAGTTATAATAATTGATTGAGGTAACTTAAAAATAATTGAAAAAGGCTTTCGCGTTATTTGCAAAAATGTTTTCAATCGTGATCTGATTTTGTATTGCCCCAGAGTGGAATTGGTTAAAGTGGAGTTCTGTCTTGATACGGCATTGGAAAAGTATGTTGTGAGAATCCAAGGGCTCTCACTTGTCGTGGGTAACGTATTGCATAGTGAATTTGAGAGCATAAGGGAATTCCATGATTTCCTTCAGATAGCAATCAAGCAGAACGCGGAGAAGCTGCGTCCTGCCCATAGAATTGTGAGGGAAGGCTCTCTGGAAATACATTATACCGTTCTGTCTCGTCCTTCAGTTACTTATTCCAGCAGTGGAAGAATAACTGATTTTAGTAGCTGCCACATCCACTGCCAATGACAATTTTATTCTTTTCAGCAGAGCAAGACAGACAGGAATCCAGTCTCAAGAGCAATAATGATGAGTTTCTCCTTTTCTCGTAGAACAACACTTGAGATTGTCTTCAACTTAAAATTACACGAAGCAACTCGTAACTTTAACTAAGACACGGGCTTCCAACTTGAGCCAAAAAGTTCCCGTGAAATCTACTTTGTGCTTTTTGCCGACCCTTGACCATCCTGTCTTTTCTTAGCTTTGGTAATTAAATTCAGTTGTAGCACTACACTGTCCTTCCAACTTCACTACAATGGCTACAAGACAAAAAGTAATCCAGTAGGGCCTCGGCATCCTTTACTCTCCGTTCTGCATCGATGACTCCAACACAGATACAATGATCCAACTACTACAATAAAAGCTCTACATACACTCCAGCTTTTCTTCTACGTGTCTTTCCAACTATCCAAGCTATCACCCTATATTTATCCCAAACAGCACATCGTATACATAATAGGCCTTCTAGCATAATATTCTAAAACCTACTCTACATAAAGATCCATGTACATAAATATTCAACTTCCTTCACTACTAAGCATTCAAGTCAAATAAGTTTTCTTCATTTTGTGGTACTACAGTAGTACCTACTTTCTACCTTAATTCTAAATGTACTCAACTACACGTACACCAACTGACTTGTAGGCTAAGTTGTGTAAATCGGAGGTATAGCTACAACTAACTAGATTTAAGTAAAAATGAACGGAAGTAGAACAGAAGTCAGTGACTACAACTACAGTATTCACTGTAATTGTACTGTAAAATCACTTTAAGAGACCTCTAAGTATATACCATTTGAAATAGTTCCTCATAGCGTGTTAAAAATTCTGATGCGCTTGGGTAACTAGTGTACTAACGTTTCTAATTCTTTATATACTTTTTAATTTATTAATGCCTACATAAAGAAATAAATCAAAATAGATTCTAATTCCGAAAGTTGTTTAATAAACTCTGAATATTTATTTGTTATCTAATTTAGAAAATGTATTTGTACTCATTATTTAAGTTACAAAAGTAAGGTTATAATAAAGCTAATCAGTTTAATTGTGCTTTTTAACTACTTAAATCTCGATTGCTGAAAATGAATTAATCTCAGCTACTATTGGGTTCCTTTGATCTTGGTATTTTATGATTGCAAACATAACACCCAAACTTTTTACTAAAGACAATTTATTAACTAGTACTCCAAAAGCCTCCCATCTTAGATAATTTTCATGCTGCCTATTGTATACTTCCTTTATCAGGACAGTGGACACATTGCTAAGCGGGTACAAAACGACGATTTCATTGAAAATGGTTTTACTGTACCGTCCAAGTAAATGCTCCAGAAACTAATGTAACTCCTATATAACAGGGAATTAGAGGACTTTCCCACTTTCTTTTCTCTGTCAATTGTTCTGCAGCCGAGTTTTTCCTTTTTTGTTACTTCCTTTTGTCTTGATCTGCTTACAAGTTAACGGAACATTCTCTTTTCCTTCTTTGCAGACGCGTTAGTGAATACTGAAATTAAATAGATATACGAGTCTGCTTGTCTTTGTCTAAATTAGTACGATCTCTCGAGTATTTACCAGAGAAAACTGAAAGTTAGCAAAATCAGCCGTATGGTCTGTAACTTAACTGCTTTCACATAGTACAGGCGACTGTAAGTATTATTAACAAGAAATTTTGCAAAATGTCATAGTTCAAAAGGTGGAGCTTAATTTCAGTATTTCATTTAAAACACTATTGCGACATATTTCCATTTTCCCCTACCTGTTCTTCACATCGCATGAAAGTGAGTTATACGTGTTAACCCTGCATTTTCGTAGCTACTCAGTAGATTTTACAGCGTGGCTTACTTTAGTTCTGTGTTCAGTTCAGACAAAAGCAATGATGCGAAGAACTCCAACTGCTTTGAAGAATACAATCTAAACTAAACAAAGGTCCTGTCTTTAATGTTTAGTAATATTGTACGACTTACACCACTAAGGGTTTGAATTTATAGAGTTATAATAAAAAATAAACAGCAAGCCGGAAGAGAAGCGAACCAGAGTATAAAATTTGCTGTTTCAATTATAATTTGATAATCTTAAATTAAATAATATTTGTCAAAGAATTGCTAGAAATTTGATTTTTGTCATGGAAACTCGAAAGCACTGAATTTTGTCATGGTAACGCAAAACTAATTAATAGTATTTATAGAAACTGAAAATTTTGGAATTTTGATATGGCAACGTAAAGCTAATTAATATTTTTTATGAAAATTCAAAAATTTGCAATTTCGGCATGGCAACTAAAAACTACACATAGAAACACCCTAAAAGTTTGGACATTCCTACATTTGGAAACAGAAAAAGTTAGCCTTGCGCTTCCTATAAGTAGAAACACAGAAAAAGTTAGCTTTGCGCTTCCTATAAGTAGAAACACAGGAAAAGTTAGCTTTCCTACAAGTTGAAACACCGAAAAAGTCAGCTTTCCAACAAGTCGAAGCACTAAAACAGTAGCTTACCGTTTCCTACAAGCGGAATCACCGAAAAAGTTAGCTTGGCTCTTCCTACAAGTAGAAACACCGAAATAGTAGCTTACCGCTTCCTACAACCGGAATCACCGAAAAAGTTAGCTTACCGCTACCTACAACCGGAATCACAGAAAAAGTTAGCTTACCGCTTCCTACAAGCGGAATCACCGAAAAATTTAGCTTGGCGTTTCCTTTTAATGGAAAAAGCAATTAAGAAAGTCATAGTTAGAAGAGGTGTACAATATTTGACATCTAAAAACCCATTTTTCTATCTTATTCAAGCAGAGATGGAAGCAGAGAAAATATTTTCTTACTATTGATAGAAGGGAAATATTACTTTGAATTTAATGAAATTCAAGTATCTTGCCAAAGCGGCTGTATTTGGACTTTAGGATTGTACACACCAAAATACGGATATAAAAGT